>CAEGAF010091724.1:0-14684 GCA_903067075.1 Micropoecilia bifurca | reverse complement strand
GCATGCACAGGGAGAACATGCAAACTCCATGCAGAAAGGCTGGGGCCAGGAATCGAACCCAGAACCTTCTTGTTGCAAGGCAACAGCTCTACCAACTGTGCAGCCGGTTCTTTAAATCTTTAAATTTATTTTTTTTGGTTCATTTTATAAGAAAAAATAGCATTTTTATTATTAGTTATTATGCACATGGTGAGTAAACTGAACTAACATTATTATATTAAAGTCAGAGATGCAGAAGTTACATATGATCTACATTTTACTGCAACATGCAGAAAAACTCATCTTATGCAGTGAGGAAACATTATATTCTGAAATCTAATTATAGACAAACAATTTTATTTTTATATAGTCCTCATTCTTGAAAGAAAAAAATCACTTAAAATAAAACAGTGAGAAAGCTTGGTCATAACCCTCAACTCTGGTGGCGACCACGTTTTGGAGTAATAAGCATGCTATATTAGCTACCCTATTAAAAAGTGAATTCAGTACAATATAGAAATGCCCCAGGCCAGACCATCATGTCGCCTTGAATTTAAAATTGCTGTTTTATTCAGACAGAGCATTTGTATTCAGCGAGTGACACATCGACAGGTGGCTACACCGCATATGCATCTTACCAACCTATTCATAGTGCAGTGTTTGCACATATAGAGACGGGTGCACTTGGTATCACCTTTCAACATAATTCATAAAGTTTTATTGCTTTTCTTTCTTTCTTTCTCCTTTATTTTCCTGGCACAAAGAGACATTCATTATAACAGATGATATCAGACTTTGTTGTGGGAAACGTAGGAAACAACAGTTCTGTGGTTATTTGTGTATAAATAACACAAATCTATCCAATACCTAACCTGCTAGCATTTTTGAAAGAAAGAGATTAAAATAATTAAATCAAATTTAAATGTCAACAAGTAAAATACTACAAATATTTGTGTTTTTTTTTTTGTTAATATTCATTTACATTTTCTCAGAGTCAAAAATTTCAGTGTATTGAAATCTGATGTGATAGACCTACACTGCTAAGTGCTCAAGAACACAATGATAAAATTCTACATAGTTTTCAATTGTTTTTAGAAATGCAAAGTCGATACTTTGAGACCCAAACTTTATATCAACCTTCTTTCTCTAAGTTCTGCAACAGCAATATGAAATGAGGATTGTTTTTTATGGTACAGTAAATAAAATAGATTTCAGTTTACGACAAAGTTTTTCAATTAAGCATTCTGTGAAATTGAAAGCTGTGAACTTAAGACCTAAAGAAAACGACTGATTAAAACATTTGTGCTATAGTGTCCTTTTCAATGTAAGTTTTGGATTTTTTTTTTTTTACAGATTATTCATGCTGGTGTTTTTGGTTACCTTTATATTTAAAAGCACTGCTTAGTCTTTGTGAGAGCTGAAATTTGCAGACCCCTGGTTAATGTGGGTGTCCAGGCCCTGATGGGACTGCATCTGCCTTCTATGTCTGTTTTCTGTTCATTTTTGATAAAACATCACTCTCAAACCATAACTCCACCATCTGTTCATTATTTTGAAACCACCCCTGGTAGAAGAACATTTCCTGATGAAGAAGACAGACTGATGTAAGTGAGCACAAACAGGTAGATGTGTGCATATCTTGCAAAAAAAAAAAAGTCCCAGGCCCCATAATGTGGTTTTAAATCAATACCATCTCCCCTGAGTGTGTGCTCTTACAGTCTTGTCCTATTGATCTGTGTGCATAATAATAAAATTCAGAGGAAACATACATGAAAGAGACCAATGCAGGGCTGGACAGGCAGGTAGACAGACAGACGGAGAGAGAATATACATGATACCTGTCAGATTAATTTATCTAAATACTGATGTAAGAAATGTGAAAGACTCGATCTGATGTAAGAAGATCTGTGACTGTTAAAGCCCTCCCTGTTTATCAGATGTCATCATTTGGATAGGACCTTAAAGTGGTGGCTGCACACACTTTGTGGGCGGGACTTGGGAGGTTCTACAACGACCCTGACGTCTGATCGGATGCTTCAAAAAAAAAAAGAAAAAAAAAGAAAGAAAGTCAAAACAACTTGAACCAATTTTGACCCAGGAATCTGGGTCAATATTTTCAGTGGAAGTGTGAAAATAACAATTTGTACAAAACATTCTGATTCCACCTTGGTCCTTGGTATTGACCCTAACTCCATCCTTTAATTGCCACTAGGCAAATCCAAAAACACTGCCTCACCTTTTTGTGCTCATTGTGGTCTACTGTATTTATGCCACTTCACACAATCTCCTTCTTCCCCTTAACAAGCCAGGCTTCTCTACAGGCCTTTAGTGCCAAATATCATTGCACTTTATTCACCTCACATAACACAGCATGAGAACGTCTGCAGGAGCATCGGGCTCACATTTAAAACAGTACACTTAAGTGCAGCTGCAAGCCACCCAAACAGCCCTATGCATTATTCATGTTCATATTCACAGCCTCCTATCTCCTTATCATTGCTTCATGATGCTCTCCTGACTGCTCGCTGTACGATCAAGGTACCAAAGGCGTCTGTGCGGGAATCAGTGGACAGAGTGCAGAATACGGTCTGATAAATACACTTTAGAGAGGTTGGACGTTGGAGGATTTAGTGACTAAGCATGGTGACTGCGTGCCACTTAAGATTTTTCATCATGTTCATTTTCACGGACTGTAATTTTTCCGTCATCGTTTCGGCAATCTCACAATATGTTTTGGAAAAAAAAAAAAAAGAAAAATTGATACAAATGTTTGTCAGTATTTATTCAAGCGCTGCACCTGTTGCATTTTTTGTCTTATTTTGCTGTAAACTGTCAGACGTGCTAAACCTTAGAGCCAGTGACCAATGAAAGGCATCAAAACATATTTGCGGTCGATGTTGCAGCTACAAGCAAGGAACAAATCTCCTGAATGTAAATGAGTTTGATTATCAGCAATACTACGCTAGTCTGCTAGCTCTTTGAGAACTACTATTCCAACTACAAACAAAAGATGGTTCCAGTAGCGTGTGGAGATTGGTGCAGTTATGGAAACGTGCCGACAGAATCGGATACATGTGAAACCTATTTGCAATCCTACATTAAAGCCCCCCGGAGAGAAAATAAGCCCCCAGTGTTAAATGTATTAGGAAATTCAAGCGCTTTGGCTCCTTGTCAGAAAATGCACTAATTCCACAGCTAATGAGCTGACATATTTCAGGCTAGCCTCTGGCTAATGCAGCCCCGGGCAACTGTTGTGCATAATATAAATTAGAATTTTACTAGTATTAAAGTATTATTACTAGGAGTTTCAGTACCAGTTAGCATTGCGGGAAGAAAGTGCAACAGCAAAATGCAAATAAATGTCTTTTCAGCTATTGTATTTATTTGCAATTGCATTTTAAATGTAACTGTAGAGTAGAAAGCTTAACATATCTATATCTATATATGTCCATAATAGAAAGTGCCTTTCTATTTTTTAAAAAATATCTCCCGAGGTGCAAAATTTCAGTTAATAAAATACAGTTAGAATATAAAGTATATTAATTTAAATATTTATCTGAATAAAATAGCAAATCTAGAAACTAGTCACAAGTGTATTTTAAAAGAAAGAGAGAAACAAAGATAGAAATAGTAATGCTTTTTGAGAAATTGGGACTGAGGAAGTTTCAACAACAGGTGGGAGCATTTCTTCAAAAGCACATGATTCCAAAATATTTAAGGCATCAGCCTCAATAATCTTTGGGAAGCAACACCCAATGTCTATAAATCTGAATAGGGTTCTAAACCACTTCTTGCAGAAAGTGAAAAGGGGTTACGGCACCATTTACTAACACTTAAAAAAAAAAGAAAAAAAAGAGGAAAACCTAAGAGCAAACATCCAAACTGTGCAAAGTTTATATTGGATTTGAAAAACAATAGATCAGGATGGCGTGTTTTAGGGTTTGCTAGCAGAAAATCCTAGTGATCTAAAGATGAATTGCCAGAGGGCTCTGAGAATTTTTAAACCTGAATGACATTTTTGCATTTTGCTAAGCCGAGCCAAATTAGATGTGGTTAACCATGATTCACTGAGCTGGAAGTAAAAAAACAAAACATAGCTCAACAAGCATGCATCTTTGAACCTGCAACTTTCTCTGTGAGTCTGACCACATAAGCTAATTTTTTAGTCAAACAGGTCAGAGCTGAGACAGTGAAAACCGAGTCCTTCAACAAAACTGAAAATCCCAGAACACTGGTCCTCTGAGAAATGGTTTTTGATTCAAATGTGATTAATTGCGGCTAATTACAAACGCTGCACAATTACATTGATTAAAATTTTTGTTTAAAAATTGATGTGACAAAGAAAAATAATGCAGTAGGATACAGTGAACGTTTCCTATATTAATACACTTTTTAAAATGAGATTGAACCAAAAGCAACATATATCCAGTTTAAAGTAAATGCCCTTAATTTGCTCACACAAATTGCACAGATAGGGAAATAGAACTCAGAAGCTGCATTTTCATTGACCATCAAACTGCGTCATTTGGAATTACAAAAATAAATTTGCTTATTGAACCCACATAAATTTAAAAAAACATCGTATCCTTCAATCAATAGTTATTGCTCTAGGTTGAGGTGTTTTTATTTGGGGTTTTATTCTCCCAAAATTAGTATTTCGCAAAACCACAAAGGAAACACATTTTCATGCCACATGAGTCATAGGATCAGCAACCAGATGCTACTACTGGCAAAAACGACAAAGAAGACAACAGGAAGTGGTAGAAGGTTGATGGCGCTGCATGATTTTTAGCAAATTCTCACGTGAACAAACGTATTTCCGTGTGATTTTATTTCCGGTTCTAATTTAACAGGAACACTGCGATGTGTTTTCTAGACATAAGCAGAATATTGCCAAAGCTTTGCAAACACTTGCAACAGAACAGCAAGTAGTGTGGCAACAGCTAAATTACCCGCAGGTAGTTTTACTTAACCATAGCAGGCATCTTTTTTGCAACACTGTACTCAACTCGGAGATTTCCACAACAGTAGGAAATACACAAAAAAGAATCTTATTTGGCAAAAAAAAACGATTTTTGTCAGTCAAAGTGGAATAGTAAAACAAGCTCTTATTAATTACTCTTCCTGTTTGTGTAACTTAGTGTGCGGATTAGTATGCAACAGCTAAATTAGCAATAATGCATAAGAGGCACTAAAAGATAAATTACACTGGAAAAAGTATCACTCTGAACAGCCACACACAGCTCAGATGTAAGAAGCAAAGTTTAACTGACTCTGGAGATTAAAGGCATGAAACAGCAGTTGGAATATGTGTGAGAAACGGCTTGATAACCTTTTCTTTGAAGCAAAGAACTCCTCAGTGCTGTTTCCCAGCACGTCGGCAGAGTTATGCTGCTGAATTTAATCGAGGTTTTGCTTCACTCTGATTTTTTTTTTTTACCCTTTCCCTGGTTTGTTTGATCATCTGGAACCTCGCATAGTCAACAGGCTAACAGCAGAAGAAGAAGAAGAAAAAAAAACAAACGTCCTCCCGTTGAAGATAACATTTCGGCCTGTTTTTCCGAGGTACGAGACAATTGCAAAAACCCAAAGGGAACTCTAATCTAAGCGGGTATTTGTCGTGTTTGTGTGTTTGCGTGCATTCCTACGCAGGCTTCCCTCACATCCGTGGTTACCAAGGCAACGTCTAGTCCCTAAAATCGCATGGAGGAAAGCAGATATCTGAGTGAAAGCCGCCTTCCATCACTCCGCCCCACCTTCCTCTCACCCAGTGGCACAGATTTTCGCCCTCCTTTCTTCAGCCCCCCCACCCCCCCTCCACACCCCAACGGTGAATGAAGCCTTAAGTGCAGACTTAATAAAATTTACGGGACTGACCGGCTCTTTTCATGTGGGGTGGTCCTCCACTTTCAACAGCGTGTTAGTGGGAAGAAAGTGCAGTCAGTAATTGAATGGCCCAAGGACAGGCTGGGAAAATAAAAGGATATAGACATTGATGAGTACAGTGGAAACAAAGGCAGAACAACAACCAAAAAAAGAATAGAAAAATGTCTAAATGGGACACGTGACACCGCTTAAAGATGTACACACACACACACACACACACACACACACACACACACACACACACACACACACACACACACACACACACACACACACGTATGGTATATTCCACATTTGCAATAAATGACCATAGCAGGAGACCAACCAGTCTCCTGTGGTGCTGATTGTTAATATGAATACTTAATAGCTAGAAGGCAAATGACACTGACGGTAGGCGGTGCTGCTCTGGATCATTGTCGCTCATTAATTAGAGTCTTTCAGGAGTGAACACTTCTTGCATGAACTGTAAAGTGACTCTGGGACGAACAGATCGACAAGCTGGAAAAAGATATGCTAACGCAGAAGCTCTGCCAGAGAAGCTGCTGCTCTCAAATGCAACAAAATTAAAAGAAACGATGATGACGAGATAAAGTTCATTTTTGAAGAACTCGGACAAAAGTTACTGCAAAATAAATAAAAAAATAAAATAATAATAATAATAATAATAATAATAATAATAATAATAATAATAATAATAATAACAATAATAATAACAACATTTGCTGCAACCAACTTTCAAAAGTTAATCTGAGTGCTCTTTTTGAAAGATGAGTGTGTTTGTTTTGATGAGTTAGAGCCTTCTTTGGGATTTTTTCTCTTTTTTTCTGGTTATAGTGCTGAAACACATCTTTAAAAGTGTTGTCTTCTTTTTGTGCGTTGGCTGTGTCAATCATCCAAAGATCCTCACAGTTATGTGGAAAAAATGCTAATGAGGGAGCATCAAAGTAGCACAAAAATCCCAGAGCAGTCTTCCTCAGTAGATGACTTATTTTTTGGGAACCGTTCCCACCCATATATAACCACATATTATGAACACCTATACCTGATAAAGCTTTGATTGACATTTTGCTGGCCAGTCATAGACTAACCCCCTGGAAGACGCACTGGGTAATTTGTTCTGTTGTGAAAACAGCCATTGTCCACCATAGAAACCCATAATAACAGTTTATTATTATAAAATATCTTCAGACAGATGCTGCTCCTCTAAAAATTGTAACTTATATTTACCAGTTTCTACGACACACTCTTCACCTCACCGCTGTCTTTTCACTACGGGTTGGACTAACATGACTATTACATCTGTCCCCCTCTCTATTTTCACATAATAGTATGATCCCATATCCTGACACGTGATTGGCCACAAGGCTGCCAGCTAATCAAAACGAAGTTCTGGCACTAGTATAGTGGACTCAGCTCAGTGAAGCTGCTGAAAGAGTAAGAGCTGAGCAGTCAAACTGAAAAAAAGGAATTCTGTCTCTATATTTCTATATTTCTCGAGCTTTCTCACTCGTTTTTCTCACTCTCTATCTCTGTGCTTGTAGCTTCTCCTTTCAGGTGACATTTTTCTGCCCACTTGTGCTCAATCATAAACTTCAACTACCATCTACAGATCTTTGCTGTATCCAGCCCCAACACCGCAGAACATTATGAATTCTACATCCCAACACAAAAAGACAATAGAAAACAGAGAAACGTCAAAAGTGAAGCCTGGAGTTGATGTTTCAACAAATTGCGCCTCAAGCCTATTCACAGAGAGGGCAGATTTGTCAATACACCGACACATATGGCACAATAGGAAACAATGTGGACGCAGCTTTAGTGACAGATTTTTATAGGAATATTTCTCAAGAATATGGAGTCTACTACAGAAAGCCAATCTCTCTATTGTAGACTCCATTAGTTATAACTTTCTTTGACATCTTCTAACCAAACAATCTATGATTTAAATCTGTTTATTATTTCTCTCTCTCTTTCTAAGCAAAGTTGACCTATTGACTTGTGTGGCTGCAGCCCAAAAGTACAAGTTTCTGGAACCTATCACCCTGAAGGCAGTGAACTCTTTCAGCAGTCCAGAATTTCCTACTTGAGAAATAAAAATGTTTAAGAAAAAGGAAATAAAACAACATCTGTTGAATAACAATGTGCTTTCAGTTTTGACTTGGCAACTAAAGATTCTAGGGCCTCAGCAGAGCGTCTAGAGGCTTTGCTGGACAAACTGCTCCCCTTCACCAATTACAAAGGATCTCTCAATGACGGCTTGGGCCCAGATACCCATGCAGACTCTCAGAGGTCAATTGGAGTCCATGCCTCTGTAGCGCTAAAGCCTGTTTTGGAGTGACAGTCAATTTTCTTAGGGTTGCCCGAGTCTGAAAATATCTCATTCAATGAGCCGTTCAGAATTGCAGTGTGCTACATCACTCTACCATTGCAGAGCAGAATTATACAGCTGTGCTACTTTGGCTTTTTCTTCCTCCACAACTGCAATTCACACTGATAAAGTCTTTGTCTTGATATTGGTGGATTGGCAGCACAGCCTAGCATCCTTTTTGTATTAGACATAAATTATTCTTGTAGTGTCCAAATTGCAAGAGCATATTCATTAATTACAAGCAAATATTAATTTGAAGAATATACTTATTTGACTTAGCTTGTGGTAATCAGAATCTTTCAAACAACTATATTTTTAATCTCTCCCATAGACTGCAAGTTAACATACACGGAACATTTGTGTATTATCTGATTTTGCTGGATTACCCTGAAAATATTTCATAGTACCTCTTCATTATTTAGCAATATTTACTCTAACACGGTCTACTTTTACATATACATACACATGTGTACCGACAAAGATATTGTCCAGTTGTCATGGTTACAACTGGGTCTTGAACCTGTTGTACAGGTTAAGACCCATACAATTGGGTCTTCTTGAACCATTAAGAATGTTCACAAACCTCAAAGCAATTTCACAACTTTTGATATTCCAGTGTCCAAGAAATCTACACTGGGAAGTGAAATGTGTGCACCACATTTAAACGATCCCAATTATCCAGGAATGGAGGTGTTGTTTAGTCTGTAAGGACCTCAGGGAAATCATTTCCTCATTCTTATTTGGCTGTCTTTATAAAGAAGTTTCCCATTTTGTTTAGTAAATTTATCATTGGGTTTACTGCAATTAAAGAACAAAACTTTATTTTTGAGTATATCCAAAGCCAATATATTTGTTATATTTTCATAAATTTCAGATATTACAGTTTAATATTTTATTAAGAATATATTCTTCTGTTATCCACAAGCCTTCGAAAATTTCACTTGATAGATGAGAAAATGATTTCCCTGAAGCTGTGCAATGTGCTTGATAGAAAAAGCTAATAATTTTCATCAGTCCACAGGACTAATTGCACCTTTCAATTAATACCTTCAGAGAATTGAGTGAATCCATAAGCTTTTGTAATGTCCAGCATCTCACTTGCATGAAATTGCTCTCTCTGAAGAAAAGTAAGACATGTTCAATGCTTAGACCTCAGAAACTGGAAATCAAAATAGGGAACAAAATATCCTGAGGCAAACGGAGCTTAATCACTTTCAAGAAAAAAAAACAACAACAAAAAAACAAAAATGGCATTAAGATTATCACGCCAAAGCATCCATTATTCTTTTAGATGTTGTTGCACTACTTTATGGTTTTAGATAATATCTGTCAAATACCTTCGGGTAATTGCCGGCACATAACTCTCTTAGTGACCAAGACAGCGTAAGATTGGCTAAACTTTGTGCTCATCAAAGCATAGCATCTGTTCAAGCCCATAGCTACATTAGTGTGTGTGTTGCCCCCTCCTCCCCTCCCCCGTCCCAGTGGTGCCGGTTTTAATTAGCGAAGCCCAGGAAAAAAAAAAAAAAAAAGATGGCTTACCTGCCAACCTTTGCAAACATTATTAGTATTCGGAGCTCTGCTATTTTATCCCGCCATCTGAGTGTTATTACATGATTTAGAGCTATGTGTGATGCATTTGTCATTATGTTTGCCAAAGATTTATTATAGTATTAGCTCAGGCGAGCTATTGTAGTTGGATTTAGAAGATGTGTGAGTGAGCGCTGCGAGGAACAAACGTGTCTATATTAGCGTCTCAGTCAATTAGCGGGCCCTCTCACAAACAATGGGGCGCTACGGTGTTTTCAAAAACCACTAGCAGGCCGCAGACAACAGAAACAGCATGCAATGAAAGCTAATCAAAGATTTATTTGGCTAGGTAATTTACATCTGATTATTGCTGTGATGTCCCGAGTTAAGAGGATGATTTCTGAAGTTTCACCTGCTATTTTTCCAGCACCCCTCCCTCGTTATGCGGCCCGAGCGAACGACGCCATCTGCTCATCATCATTTAAATGTTTTCGCCTCGGCCAATTATGTTCATTTGGAATTCTCGGCAGATCGGAGGGCGTGCACGGCGAGCCGGCCGCCGTGTCTGTGTGCCCTGCACAGGCTCCAGAAGTTATGAGAATACGCAGACACAAACATGACATTTATCCGGGAGTGCTGCGGCCGGCCCGCTCACATTCATAACGACGCGAGGTCTCGGTGTTGCGTTGTGCATTTGCAACTTTGGATGAGGCTAGAATGAACACAGAAAGTGTCAGATTAGGGATTTCTTTGGAAAACAGAACTAACTCCTTCACAAAGAGTAGCGGATTTTAGGGTAAAGATTTCTTTTTGCCATGTCAGTCAAATCCAAAGAGAAATAAACAACACAGGTCGCTTCTTCAAGATGCAGACAAGTATAAAGAGAGATGAGGAACAGGGATAGATTGAGTGTATTTTTTAGGGGATTAAAACAAAGAAAGGAAATCTTGTTCTTAAAGTCTGCTCTGCAAAGAATTTGAATGTGATCTGTTTGCACTTCTGAATAATTGAGAGGATTCATGTATTTGACCTTGTGCTGCCACTTTGCTTGAACGTCACCGTTGTGTGTTTCTTCATCTGCCTCCACATTCACTTCACGGAGGAAGACTTCCCGGGAAGACTGGCCCATAGATGACAGATGCTGCTCCCTTTCCAGTTTCTAGCTAACAGACTTATCTTAATTTACATGTAAAAGAGGATCCATCATCTTTACTGTTGCTTAAGTTCCAGCTAGCAGTGCCTTCATGCCACTTTCTCTGAACGCAAATCAAATTTTAAAACACTTTCAGCCGTCCTTTGTGAATATTTTATTGTAGTTTCCCTTCTAATAAATTACTTCATCACATGGAAAACTTTTTAAATAAAAAACAATATTCCTTGTTTATCCAATGTCATGTCTTGGCTCATTACTAAGCACTTAAAGTGACATGACAAAAAAAAATAAAAAAATAAAAGATGTACATTAAAAATGCATCTTAATGTGAATGGTCTTTGGTGTCTTGGAGAGGTCCTCCAGGCTACATCAAGTGCTCCACATTCTGTGTGAAGGAGCGTTTGAACTGCCGACTGTTTCCAGCATGTAAAAAATGTCAGATGTTAATGTAAAAACAGAAGATCAGGAATCATTTAGCAATGGAGAGGGGGCAGCAGCTCATAGGATTTATAATCAGTAAAAACAGACCAGAAGCAGAGAAGTCAAACTAACGAGAAAGACGTTTTCCTCCAGAATGATGTTTGTGTTAGTTAACTAATCTTGTAAATGCAAACAGTTACCGGTGGACATCCAAGACATACATATGTTAGAAACTTTTTGTAGACCTTAAATTATAAAGTTATAGTTCTCAGTAACCAGGCTCTGTCTTGAACCCAGAGAACTATTAGGACTGTAACTCACAGGATGTACGTTGAATAATGTAGTACTGTAGAAACTTGTCATAGCCGAGTAAATGAGGGCTGAGGAAACAGTCTGTCTACATTTCACTTCATCCTTTTTTACAGCAGCTTATCCGTCACTGGATAATTAAGTTTCTGTTCCTACTTTGGCCAAATCTGATAGCCCTGTTATATAATATTTCAGTGCCTGCTGAAGTCATTCACTATCCATGAACCTTGTCACATTTTGTCTCTTTTTTACAACTACTTAAGTTAGTGAATTACATTTTTGAATTTTATGGTTTCCAATGGTTTCCATTTTCTTTCTACAAAATAAGAAAAATAAGTTATGCAATCACTCGATGTCAAAAAAAGGTCTAATACATCGAATGCCTTTACAACTTAGACGTGTTCTCCCTAAGACGTGTTCTCCCTAAGACGTGTTCTCCCTAGGACGTCTTGGGGATAAAATTGTGGAAAAGCTAAGACCAGGGTTAGGGTACAAAATTCAAAATCTCTAAAATAACTTAATGTGTTTGATTCCTGATCTAAGCAGCGTTCAATTCATCATGGGAAAGGAAAAGAGCAGAGGACACAACTGCAAATTTATCAAGACATGGCTATCGACTTCATCTGTCTGAGCTCCAGCCATCCACAGCTCTTGTCAGAGAATCTGTCAACTAGACAGCTGTTTTAGCATTGTACTTTAAAAAAATCTGGCCTTTGACGGATGAGTGGCAAAAAAAGGAAACCGTTGTTGAATGAATGCCATTAGAAGTTGGTAAGAAGCGATGGAAAAGCAAAAAAAAATAAATGCTTTAGAAATTATAATGGTCAGATCTGACAAAAACAGTATTTCTGGAAACCATTCAAAACTCGGTGGTTTTGAACTGACACTTCAGAAAAACCCATTTACAAACCTCTTTGTAAGCTTCATATTGGGGATAAGCATTTTCTTTGGTGGGGCGAAAGAAAAGAGTAAAGTATGGGTCAGAAATGGAAGAAAATCTGTAATAAATTAAAACAGATTTAGGACAATTCATATTGCAGGAGGACAACAACCCCAAACCACCAGTCGTACAAAGTCGAATACTCACTTAAGCCAATCTGTCTTACACGGGTCACATAACAATGACTTCCTTTTATGTAAAAGACAACTAGCATTTGCCAGAGTGGCCAATTACAGTCACATCAGGATGCATGTTGGTCACACTGTAAGCATTTAATTAGGACATCTTCAATGAGTCCACCATGCTTTAGTTCTGCCAATCTAACTAATAGTTGGAGATGAGCGCTAATGAATTTATCACATGCTTATCCCCATCCACTCACGTACCCTTGACTGGCACCAATGTCTATAGTAACAAGCACTGCAAATCCATCCTGATTCAATTAGAGTAAGGATTAAGCAAACTCCCTGATATTAAGGCGGTAGTGATGTAATCTGTGACATCCAGCAGGATGGCTGCTGACAAAGCATTGCCCTGGATCAGTGAGCGGGCAAAAACACCAAGAGCCGTGACTTCACTGGGCATCCCACTGGTTGGTTGACACATGTGTCCTTTAGCAGTGGGATCACTGAGAGTTAATTTAGCTTAAATTGATCTGACTTGATGTGGCAGTGTTCCTATCGGGCTTGCCACACATGCAGAGAATGACACGGTGTGACCTGGAAATGATCATTTCACCACAACTTAAGAGAATTATCTTGTTCAGGACCTTGTTCATAAATGAGGGAAAACTGGAGCTGGAGATCGACGGATGGATTGGTGCAGCGTCTGCAGCAAATCGGATGCTGTACCTGTCTGTTGCGGTGAAAAGAACCGAGTCAAAAAGCGAAGCTCTTGATTTACTGGTCGATCTACGTTTCTACTCTCATCTATGGCCTGCCTTAGAAATAGGGTGAGAAGCTCAGTAAAACAGGAGGGACTTGGAGTAGAGCCGCTGCTCCTTCACGTCGAGAGGAGCCAGTTGAGGTGGCTTGGGCATCTGATCAGGATGCCTCCTGGACGCCTCTCTGGTGAGGTGTGCCGGACAGGTTCCACTGGGAGGAGATCCCGGGGAAGACCCAAGTCCTGGAGGGACTATGTTTCTTGGTTGGCCTGGTAATGCCTTGGGGTTTTCCCAAAGGAGTTGGTCTAAGTGGCTGGGGAGAGGGAAGTCTGGGCCTCCCTACTCAGGCTGCTGACCCCATGACCCAACCCCGGATAAGCAGAAGAATTTGAATGGATGAAAAGAATATTTTACAACTGTAAAAAGAAAAGTATGTATTTGTGATTGTAAATCAAAGATTAGCTACTTGGGTCGTTACAGAATTCTGTTGTCTCACTTAACCAATGACTCAGACCTTAAAAGGCTGAAGAAGCAACTTGCCTTATGATGAAGTCTAGTCCTCAGACTCAGTAGAGCTGAAAAAACGCCAAGGAACAAATAAATAAATTAGTTAGCTGCACATAAGAAGCTAAATTTATTGCCTGTCCAGCTAATTAAATGGCTAAAGATATATAGAGGCAGGAGTGTGAGATGAGAGGAGGATGGGGGAAGCGGATTACAGGGTCTGATAAATTTCGCCTCTCTTCTTCATCTTTTTTTATTTATTTATTTACTGTGTTTGTGCTCACAGGCTCACACAAGTGTGACAAGTGACTCAGCTTGTAATGTATGATTGTGTTTTTGAAGGAGTGGAGTTATGCATGATGATGCATGTCTGTCAGTTAAAAAGGTCTCGGGCAGAAAGGGCAGACATCCAGGCATTTATGATTTATCAATATTCCAAGCGGCTCCAGAAGACTTTTATAAACCTGGAGGCAAAAACAAATAAATAAATAAATGAGATAATAAAGTGGGGCAGGCCCACATGGTCGCTAAATGGATTGGCAGACATTTTGCTCATGATTTGCCATTTGACCCTTGGTTATTCAGACTTGCAGGCGGTGTTGCTAATGTTCATAAGAAATGTGTTGTGTAGACAGCAGTGGTGGAGAAAGTACTCAAAAAATGTACTTAAGTAAAAGTACAAATACACAGTCAAAAATGTACTTAAGTAAAA
>CAEGAF010091719.1:0-32576 GCA_903067075.1 Micropoecilia bifurca | reverse complement strand
CACACACACACACACACACACACACACACACACACACACACACACACACACACACACACACACACACACAGAGAGAGAGAGAGACCAGCTCAATTAGTCATGTCTTAGGACGATAGGATGATGCCAGTGTATTTAATTCCTCTTTTAGAGCAAAGATGTATTTTTAAATTTCAAGTCTGGGAGAGATATTTTTTTAATTATTTTCCCACTCATGAGTGAGAAAGGAATGTTCTTGTCTTTCCGTTTATGTAGAGTTGCAAAAATAGGCCTGAGTAGAGTATCTTAGACCAACCATTCCGATTGGTCTAAGACATACTAATCTGCTATGATTGGATGTTGTGAACATCTGTTATGAATCTATGAGAATTTAATTATTCCAAATATTAATCAAAAATTAAACACTAAAATATTAACAAAACAAGAAGCAGGTCCCACAGAGTGTGTGTGTTCTTGTGTAAGCTGCTGCAGGGATGCTGAAATACTGGCTGCTTGTTTCCCTGAGCTTGTTGGCTCTTAATTGAACAATTATTTCTTTTTCCCCATTTGTGAAAGTAGGTACAGGAACAGTGAACAGATGTTCATAATTAGCAGAAAGAAGCACAGATTCTCTGTCTTGTTTTTTTCCCCAAGTAGAGTGGCTAAGTAGCATCCTATTCAGAGATCTGACTCAATTAGCGGCTGAGTGAAAAACGTGTGAAGATGTGGCTGGTTGGAGGGGAGGCAACAAGGCTCTGACTGCAAATGTCAGCTTAGAGAGAGATGCACCACATCAACACACAGGCATTCAATAATATGCAAATAAATAGAAATAGATAATTCTGTCAGACATGCCAACTATGGCGACCTATTGCGTTGGGTTTTTGACGAAAGGAATTTGTACAGCAGGTCCTGAGGTTGAACAGGTCGCCAGATGCGTTTAAGGCACTTTTTAAAGTAGGAATTTAAAGTGAAACCTAAATAATACCAATAAGCAACTAGTTTGTCGAATAAAAATTAAATTATAGATAAAATGAAGAATGATTAAGACATATTACACTTTTTCTTTTTTTTTATTTCGGCAGAGAACCCACCACTGTTCTATATTTTTCAACTCTTGGATCTGAAGGCATCTTTTCAACATACATGCCTGGTGCTCAAACATTTCTAAATGTTCACTAAGTAAGACGGGACCTATCTATCGACGTGTTTCCAACAAAATGTAATGATTTATCACACAACAGCTATGAACTAAATGTAAGAAATGGTGGTTTCACACTCATAAGACCTCAGCATTTATTTTACTGTCTCTTTAAATTTCATTTAAAATATTTACTTCTGCTCATCCACAGATCTGGCGTTTTGTTATTTTCTGTAAGCATAAAATTAGCCTTGACTTTGTCATATTGCCACAGATTCTAAATTGGGTTCAAATCAAAACTTTGACTAGGCCATTCTAATATGCTTTGAAACTTTCAGCTCTGGCTGTATGTTTGGTGTCACTGTCCTGCTGAAAGATGAATCACTGGCCCAGTCTCAGCCTTTTACAACCTCCAACAAGTTTTCTTCCAGGACTCTTGCGTATTTTGCTCCATTAATTTCCCCATCAGTTTGGACAAACCTCCAAAACAACCTTTTTTCCTTTCACTTTCTTGGTTCTGACATGTTTTTGAAAACTTTAATCACTTTTTACTTGAGGATTTTGTATATTTGGACAATTGCTCCTTCTGGTTTTGGACGCTGTGAAGGTGCAAGGATTTTTGCTCTTACTTTCTTTGTAACTGCTGCAACAAATCTTTTTTTTTAGATAGATTATCTGCTGTTAAATATTGTCAAGCTGTTAGTATGCAATTAAATTTTCATACAGAAAGTGCCTTTAGTCAGAGGCTTCTTCAGATTTGTTGCAAGACTGACTGCTACTAGAGATCTGCCCAGTACTAGAGATCTGCCCATAGTATCAGAATCCACAACTCTTTAAAGATACTTGGAGTTGCAACTAAATTTGATTTCCCTTTGGGACAAAGTAGTTTTTGCTTACACCTAAATTCCTTGTTAAAAGAAATGTTTGTGGTGAAAAGTCTCTTTTTTAATAGTTTTTCCAGGCCCGGTAAGCACACTTATTCCACCCTAAAAGCTTGTTTTCTTAGAGAGAAAAAAATAAAGTGGAAGTTTAGCTTTTTTAAGGTTCTTTAATGGTTCAGTTGGATTTGGAAGCATTAGGGCAGTATGGTCAGCAGCCATACAAAACCAAAAAGAAACCAACTAATCGATGTAGACTGGGAGGGAAAATAAAATACAAGGCAACAAAATAAAAACAAAAAAGAAATAGACAATTAAGCAAAATTCAGTCACAGTAAGATACACAATCCTGCTCTCAACTTAACAGCATGCTGAAAATCAAAACGGGGAGATTTTAAGTTCAATGAGGATATCTCACTCTCTCTCACACACACACACACACACACACACACACACACAAAACTTGATGGGTACAATGTACAGTAAGACACCTAAAAAAATGCATAGAGACAAATAAAGAATGTTTTATAATAAAGTAAACATAAAAATACAGACAGACCTGTTGGCTGTTTACATTGCGATGATTGTTGGAAACATTCAGTTTGAACTTACCGCCAACAACAACAAAAAAACATTTCTAAGAAGCTGATAGCTTCCACAAATACCAACAATGTACAAACAATGGTCATCGTGACAAGGCTGAATAAACATGAGAAACCACAAAGCGACATGCTTGGCTTTAAAACATCTTGAAACAAAATTAAATAAATCAGCACGTTGTTGAGAAAAATGCCTGTTGAGACACAATTCTTTTTTTTTTTTTTCAAAGTCCAGCTGCATCAATTAAAGATTTAACTTGTTTTTTTTGTAAATGACAAAAACACATTTACAAACATATTTTTCACCCCGCAGTAAATCAAACAAATAATTTTTGTCCTAGATATTAAAATGTTTTATTTTCTATTTTTAAAAACAAATATCCCGCTGATAATAGTGCAACAGATACAGTACAGTAAAAAAAACAAAAAACAGCACACAGTTGTAATGTTTGGCGTCATGGGTTTGATTGCAGGTAGTTAAAAGTTAGAGTTTGAGTGAATTTAGTGTAAAAAAAAATGTTGCTGCTTGCTGGTTAAATTAATTCCTGATTTAGTGAAAACAACATTGTCAATTCAGGAAACAATAAATTACATCCACAGCTCGTATCTTTTTTTTTTTTTTGTTTAAATTGGCACATGGAATTCATTCTTCCTAGTTTCCAGCTAAACGTACAATTAAAAAAAACTATTATATTAAAGTTTTTACTCGTCACAATGAGTGGAAAAAAGAAAAAAACAAGCAGAAAGGATGTTTACACCTGTGTTTCATGTTTGGCTCGATAACGTCTGGTAGTGTCTCTGATTTCTGATCAATTGCTTAAGATTAAAAATAAACACTGACAAGAATAAAGAAAACAGCAGAAAGATGAATAATAAATGGGGCCTCATGCACATATCCAGATTTGAACAAAGACCTTCAGGCGGTTCTCCTTCATAAATAGCATCGATTGATCCAGCACTTGTTACGCCGTGAACTAAACATGAACGATTGATACTCGCACTCTGATCAATCAGCCTGTTGATACCTTGTCAGAAATCCTATGGTTCATACCACGATTCAGTAAAGCGTCGCTGCAGAGCACGGCCGAAGCCGACCAAAGCGGCAGTCGGGGATCGATGCGTCACTGAATGAGTTCATCTGGGTCCTGCAACTAAAATGTGAGCCTCGTAATCAGGCCCCAGCCTGGTGTGGAGAGTTAATTAAATTTAAAACTATCCTAAAGGAAGCAGAAAACCTCCTCAAACACTGATGCGGTCATATGCAGCTGTTTTTTTTAAGTAGCTATTCCTTATTTAATGTTTTCACACCAGCTTCATCTTATGAGTGACCGAATGAGATGAAGTGGTAAATACTAAAGCTGGACTCCACCGGGGAGACTTTCTACCGGATCCTGAGACATGGTTGTAACTTTAAATCTGCTGAAAGTTTTTTTTTTTTCCCGTTTTTTACATTTTTTTTTTTACAAAACGAGGCCCCTTGTTAACAAAACAATGCACAACAGCTAAAACCCGAAACTAACGGCAGGGCTTTTAAAAGCAGAAATACTTGTCAAACGTCTCCTCTAACATGATTAATTATCACTTCTCTTCGCCTTCGGGTCAGCTGTCGAGAAGGTCCGCCTCGGTGACCGCAGCAGATGTGACGCTGCCCAACACCTCGACGCGGACAGAACCGAACAAAAATCAACCCTCGATGCCGCCACACAAAATAAAAAAGAAAACCGAAACAGACAATTACCCAATTTGTGAGTGTGTTCACAGATTGCCTTATTGCCAAGGCCGCGGCCCACAGTGACCCGCTCGAGTGCATCCCGGGTGCCGTCGGTAGGTGAGGAAGGGGCAGGATGTAGGAGGCGAACGCCGCGCCTCGTCCTCCTCCTCTGCCTCCTGCAGGCGCCCCTCTTCTCCTGAGCTCATCGGTGTTGTGTGTGTTTGTGGAGTTGGATGTTGTTGTGAATCATGCGCAGGGCGGAACAGCGAGTGTGTTTGTTCGGGAAGAGGTGGAGAGAGGCCTGGGTCACTGCCGTCGGTCTTCTGTCTCTGATCGTGAGAACGCCATCACCACGTCCTCTGCACCTGGGATACAAAAAGGAAAATAAAAAGAAAAGACAATGAAACATGTTCAGAGTAAACGAGGAAAGCATTTGAAGGATGCTGGAGAGTTTCCTTTTGTAATAAAAGATAAAGGATTCAGAGAGGAAGTGATTCCATCTCATTTCCCAGTGTGTTGATCAGAGACTTTGACCTTCAAAGCAGATTGTGAGAAAAGTGAAATTCAACAGGCCTTCTGCTTTAAAACGAGCATCTGTAAAACGCAACGACTGGTGCAGTTTCATCATATATTAATGTTCTTCTTCTTCTTATGTAAACTGCAGTATTTTAGATTATAGTATAGTATATAGATTATAGTATTTTATTTGGCTTAAAGCTGCAGTATGTAATGTTTTTTTTAAAGAAAAAAAAAGCTTTTTTAAAAAAATTGGTTAAAAGTGTCATGGCAGTATAGTCAGACATAATCTGTGAAAAGATCAATCTCCTCCACCTTTTTCCTTGTCTTCTATTGCCATGTGAAGATATGTACAGTTCTCAGTCAAAAACCACCAATCAGAGTTAGGAGGAGTGTCTTAGCGCCGTCAATCACTCTAATGTACTCCTGGTGCTAATGGTTGAGAAACATACCGTTACAGGAAAACTATTTATCTGCCGTCACTGGTGGCTATGCTAACTAGCCTGAGCATTCATAACATGCTGTTCTAACTGCAGCAAAATGAAAATATTCTCTCTTAATGATGCATATACTGTAGAAGCTTCTCTCAGGTACTCACTGAAAATCACTAATATTTGAGAGCTGATCTACAGTCCTTCAAACTGTCTGTTTTAGTAGTTCAAACACAGTTAGTACTACAATTGGAAATGGTCTAATATCTAAGGTTGTGCTTATTTTTGTTCTTGAAGGTTCAGCCAATCAGTGTCAAGAAAAACATTTAAGAAAAAGTACATTTTTCATGAATCATTTAAAGTTATGCTGCACAAAAACACTTAATCCTTCAAACATGGACATTGTGGGCCAAAAATATTTATTTAAATATAAATATTTACAGCACTACAAGCCTGAAAATACCATTGAAAACTAAACCCCATCTGCTCTTTAGAAGGTGGGTTCATTCCCAACAAAAATGGTATTTTTACGGATGCAAATCTTTTTTTTATTATTTTAAACAACTTTGTTTCAAAAAGTGCCTTTCATATTGCTGATCAGAAATAAACCTAAAAGAACATTTTAAATCTAAATCTGCCAGAGGTGTTTAACAACGTCCACTAATAATCAGTTCTCCTCATTCGGTTACAGACTGGTTATCTTGTAAATTATACATTAAAGAAGAGAGTACAGAAAAAGTGGAAGTCAGGACACAGAGGGAACAAAGTGATTGTACAACATTTTGTAACGTTATGTGAAGAAGCTCAAGCGTCTTCGTTTTCCATTCCGACACCCACGGCTCAAACACCAACTCTAGTTTGACACGTGAAACGTGGGTTCTTAAAAATCCAGTCAGCGAAGCTGTGAACGGCGGAGCTGGAGGAAACGTCCCACTGTGAACGTCGGCTTGGCGGATGCAGGTAAACTCTTTCCTTGCTGGATACACCTGCAGCGGAAAGATGCTCGATCGTCTGTCGGCGACGTGGCGACGCTCTGAGTGGGCTGCTGACAGAACTGTCCTGATAACACCCAGATCTGAAGCTTCACTGCCATTCAATCTCCTCCACTGAGGCAGCCTGAGGCGTAAGGCGGCCTGACACTAAAACCAGCCGATATCACCATTAAGCATCATTTAGAGTCGACTTGCAGGTGTGACATGCTTGTATTTCTTCCCTTTGTGCTACGCTAGGTTACAATTACAGCCTCCTTGGTGTTTATGTGACTTATGAGTTCTGTCAAATACACAATAAAGCCCGTCTGCTGGCTTTTATTTAGAAACAAGTAATTCATTAGTAGTTTGTCAACTAATTAAAATATTCATATGGAGTATAGCAGGTTTGGTTTAGCAGATTTCCTCTCCAGAAAGTGTTTAAATACCATGATCATGAACCAGACCCTTGATCTAGACATTAACTTAGGAGAAATGAGCGGTTTAGAAATCCTTTGAAAAAAAACACGTTTTGATACTTTTTACGCACCTGGCTCAGCATTTGAATAAAAAGTACACAGATATCTTGTGGTTCTGGTCATTTGGAATAAAATGAAGGAGAAATCATGCTTGAGTGCGATAGTCTCTTGTCACCACCATCCTGGGCTGTAAAAACACACCTTACAGTCTCAAGCATGTTTAACACCAAGATCAACACCTTTTCAAAAGGCTAGGAAGCAGTTCTGACAGCAACCATTTTTGCTAGCTTAGAAAAAAGAAGGAAAAAAACACTTTTACAGCAGCTTTGAGGAGTGCCTGTTAGGTTTAATCATTAGTGATATGAAAGTAGGCCAAGAGACTGTGAGCCTCGATCCTCTGACACAAAGAGAGGATCATCTTCATTAGACATAACCTACAAGCAAGTTTGTGTTTCACTTGGGTGTTGCTTTCAGAGAACATTTACCCTAGGATACATTCAGTACATTTTAGAAGTACAGCAAGGTTAAATCTATAGGGGGAGGATGTATTTTTCTCTTTTGAATGGGAACGATGCAGGTAAATAAAGGAGGAACAGACAGAATCTACAAGACTAGACTACTTTTGTGTGTTATTGTGCATCAAATTGTTTTCTTCTGATAGAATTTAATCTGGAACAATTCAAAATGGAGACAATTTTGCACCTGGAAACATCCGTCACCTTCACTACTGCACAACTAAAAACGGCTCCAGCAAGGTCACGCTGCAGCACAGCAACCAATATTAGGCCAAGGAAAGAAGGAAGGACTGAAGGACAGAAGGACAGAAAGGAAGGAGGGAATGAAGGTACGACATAAAGGAGCAAGTTAGAATAACAAGTAGGGAGGACAGAAAAAGGGTAAGGAAAAGGAACATTATAAAGAAAGAAAAGAAAGGATAGAAGAAGAGGGGAACTATGGAAGGAACCAAGAAAGGTTGGACAAAAAGAAGGGCAGAAAAAAAGCATAGACGTTAAATGATGGGGAAGGGCATAAAGCCTGGAAAACCAGAACTTTTCCTGAATCCTTATTTTCTTTTATCCAACCTTATCCAGTCGAGAAAAATATAGAAACCAAGTTCCAGTTGCCGTAGGAACACTGCAGATTGACGGACTTGAACGGCATCTGAATTGCACGGTGTTTGCGTGAAAGATTTCTCTTCCCCGTAACAGACGGTTCAGGCCAAGGGCACAGAGCAACGCGAGCCAGAAACCAACAGATATTCTCTCAAAATACCCCCAGAGGCCGAGCTAAATCTGAACACAAGCGCCTGAGAGTCATGTTCGGACCTCGCCCTGATACCAACACGCGCTCGGAGAACGCACACAGCAACAAGCTCTAGCCGCCGAGATGGAAACGTCAGGTCCCTCTACGCTGTTGCCTAGCAGCAGATAAGAATCGGGCTGCGCCGGAGCCACTGCACACGAGCGGGCGGCTTTTGGTGAGCTTTGATGCAGCTCTGCTTCCAGCCGTTCTCTCGCCTTCCCATCTGCCTCAGGCTGAACGGCTCTTTACCTCCGCCTCCCAGACGGAGGTGAACACAAAGACCTGCGAGGGTCGATTTGCTAAAAAAAAAAAAAATAGCAGCAGTATGTCTTTACCTGATCTGTCCTCTACAAATCCCTCTGTAGAAGAAAAAAAATTACCCAGAGTGATTACAGCAATCATTATTTTGATTGGGCAAATTTCTATCAGCATCTAGAGCTGAAGTCTTGTTCTCTGAGCCAGATATTTAAGAAGAGATGCAGCTAAAGAATTTAATTTCTTACATTTTCTATTAAGAAAAATTCTATAAAAGATCAAAGAGTGGATCATTTTTACAGATATCCCCGCTTCAGGTCAGCATCATCAGGAACAACCTGAACATGCAGTCCTCCTATACATTTCTGAGGCAGCATAAATCAATATTTGGCTTGCTTGAAATTAAAAAAAAAGCTACATGAAAGCTTCGGCGAAACCTCCGAGGAGAAGAAATCTTTTATTAAGCTCAAAGGGAGCCTGTTTGAAGTGAGAGGAATGAAGCGCTTTCTGCTCGTCTTTCTAGACGGGAGAAAAAAATTTTAAAAAGCAGAGAAGCGTCTGGATTGATGGCTCTGGTGTTGCAGTGGTGCAGCACCAACATTTAAGGTCACGATCTGCACAGGGTGGGCTGAGGGGATAAAGGCGCTGGGAACAGCGGCGTTAGAATCATTCAAATTAAATCTGGGTTGCAGTGTATTGCAGTTTTCACGTTTCAAAGTAGGGACGGGTTGTGTGAGGTTCAACACTTGGTATCCAAAGGTTTGGGTTGAAAACAGTTAATCAATTATCAATAAAAAACCCCCGCAAACTAATTTAGCTTTTGATTAACTGTTAGCTGAAGTAAAAACTCAGGGAAAAAAAGGCCATTTGCTGAACAGTAATTAAGATAACTGTTGAATCTATACTTATATATATATATATATGTATGTACACACATTTTACATTTAAGAAGAAAAACCTTCTGTGTCTTCAAGTTTAGCTTAATTTTTATTTAATTCACTCAATAATAAATATGGATAGCTCATGTAACAACCAAACATATCATGAATGAAGAGCAGAGAAGCAAGAAGTATAAACTTTTAATCTGTTACTGTCTGTATAAAGGTACAGACAGGACTAAGTGCTTTTGTGCAGCCTAACTGTCTGTATAAAGGTAGAAATATAAATAAAAGGAAAAAAATCCTATTTTGCTAACAGAATTGCTAAAGAACTCAACCAGAATGGCCTGAACCTTTCAAATGTTGACGTAGAAGTATTTTTTAAGCTACAGATGCATCTTTTGGTAATTAAGTGTTTTCTCAAGTTTTTGCAAATTTCAGATATTACAAAGCGGTTGAGGTGTGCAACACTACAGAATACTTTAAAAAAAATCCACAAATTCACAAACAAAAGCTGCACAAACAACTAATTTCAGATCTCAGAATTCAGATCTAATTCTGTCATTTTTCAGTAATGAACAAAATTTCATCTCACTGAATGTTAATTGTTTCAGAAAATGCCTTGAAATCACTTTTGTCATGATTTTGCATCATAACTATTAAACTGAGCCTGCCAAATTTCAGATCTTTTATTTAAGCCATTTAAAGGTTACATAGTTATTTCAACATGATTGTATTAGTGTTCATTTTAATTTTCAACTGAAATTATTAAATTAAGTGAAACCTCCACACATGAAATCATCTTGCACTAAAGATTTAGCAGTGCAGTCTGACAACAATTAGAATTCTCTCAGTTTATAGAGCAACCTCAAATCCCTGAAGGAAACTCTGGTTTCCATGGATAACAGGTTTCTCTGGCAACTTTTCCTCGCCTCCCATTCGCCGAAGCCATCCACTGGAGGCCACTGGTTTCCTTAAGAGAGAAACCAGTGGCCTCGTTCTGCAAGACAACACAGATTCTACAACTGTTGCCTTTGTGTTTAAATGAAATGTAAATACCGCAAAGCCGTAATTAAAACGGTTAATTAAGAGAACCAGCAGTCAGATTACAAAGGAAACGCAGTCACCACTGTGTAACAGTATTTCTGTTTCTTTGTGTCTTAATCCACTTAAAAAAAAAAAAAACAACAGCCACGAGTGAAGAATGAACTAATTTACACTAAAACAAGCCTCACTTAATGGGTTCATGCTCTTCCCAACATAATAACAGTGTTCATACAAACACTACAGGGTCCTGCAAGGCCAAAGCATTAAGAATTCAGAACAAGACAGCTGAATAAAGAAAATCTTAGTGCCGGCGCCTTAGCTGATAAATCCTCCTTGGCTTTAATTAAAATCCGCTAAACATTTTTTTTCCCTCACTTTTTGCATTTATGCTAATGAGCCAATTAAAATAATCCGAGATGCAAATGAAGTGAAAAAGTCAGCATGACAGCTGACTTTTTATCAGTGAGGGAATGACCGATCGGAATGGGGGAGTAATTACATTTCTGCACAGATTAAGAAAATATTAATATTCCCATCATATTTTCCTCAATTGTAAATTTCAATCAATTATCAGATTATTCCTGGGACTCCTTGACTGTGCTGATAATAGGGGATCCTGTCTTAACACCTATTTATTTTTTAACTTTGCCAAACTGCTGCAAAAAGAAGCTACAGCTCCTCAGACCTGACAGGAACCAACATGAACTAGTTCAGATCTATTAATCAAAATTAAAACTAATGTTACTAGAGGAAGTGTTATTGGTTATCAGAATAACCAATTTTATAACCTCTAAATATCTAAAACAATTGCATTTTAGTTTATTTTTATGATAATGATGCTGCCATTCATTGCATCCCAAGAAAAAAAATCCGAGATAAATTGTAATTAAAAAACAAAAACAGTTGAAATGAGTTAAAATAATACAAAAGTGGAATTGAAAATAATCCTTTTGTTACTGCTTTAGATCAACTTGAAATAATAAAAAATATGTTACAATATTAAATCGAGCTGAAATAAAGTAATAGATACAGCAACATTTCCATATATCATTCAAATTAAATCTGGGTTGCAGTGTATTGCAGTTTTCACGTTTCAAATAACATTGTATATGTAATTTGCAGTTTTTACACTTCTTGCAAATATTAGTTATTTCTTCTCCAAATTACTCAGTTGCAAATCACTATTAAACTGGTATGGAATTTTTTTTTAAAAACTTGGCAGTATTATTTTTCTTGTGTTGTAAATTTCTCCATCTATATTGTTGGACTTTTGTGTGAATATGAACGCTCCCACTTACCTTACGTTCTTGCTGTGACACCTGATTGACAACAAAGCATGTTTATAATCTACAGTACCAAAAAAATGGTAGCTGGGAAACTGATACACTCTATAGCGGTTTAACACACAACTGCAAAGTGTTAAAATAATCAAACATGAGCTGAGCTTCTCGTCTACATGTTCCCTCAAACATTTTCTTGCTGAGATAATCCTGGCAGACAGATGTGCTTAGTTTCACAAAGTGCCTTCAGCAGCTTAAAAATAAATTCATGTCTGACATTCAGGCATCACAATGTGCTTCTATGTGAAACTGGAAACCTTCTGTTCATCACCACACAGCTGGAAAGACTCATTTTTGAAAAGAAGTTTAAAAACTTGACAAACTTTGTCACTGCAGCAGATAATTTATCCACTATGATTTTTTTGACGTGCTTAGCTTGCTCACAGTGAGTGAAGTGAAAATAAAACATTATTTTTGATTTATAATAAACAATATTGGTGCTGACAAATGAGATACAAAGTGTATTGTTACTATAAGACAATGTCTCATCTCTCTTCTTCAGCTGCAGCATCTGATTCCTTAATTATATACATCAACTTGGCCAGTTGGATCAGCGACATTCTGATTAAATATGGATTTAATTCAAATTAGCTGATTAACCGTCACTCACTGCAGCAACAGATGCTTGTGCTGTTATTGTAACAATGCAGAAGTTAGAGATGTGCAACAGTCTTGCCCTCAAGGTTAATATCGCTTTTCATTTTGTTTATGGAGTAGCTAAAATCTCTCCTTAAAGTTTTAAGGAGAGGTCGAAGTTCACTTGGGGGAGTGAACTGCAGCTGCTCACTCCCCAAAACGACGGCCATTAATCCATCAGAATGAGGAATGCAGAGTTCAAGCATCTCAGGTAAAAAAAAACAAACAACCAATTTCAGGTTAGAATTATCAGTCTATTTTAACACCAAACATTTTTATGTACAACACTGGGCAACATCTGGCCACTCTACGGCTAACAGCCTTGTTATTTTCTGACAGATCACTGATGCACCATAAGGAACAAAACACCCTGCTGCTGGACTGAAGCAGAAAGAAGCATATTGATGGAGCAGCTGCTGCGTATGACAACATGAACCAACACCAGAAACTAAAACCAGGACAGAATGGTTTGCTCCGTCTAACGTTTAAACTCATCAGTAAAATACAGTTTAAAGTTTATCATACTATTATTGTTAGAAGGTGTAAATGGAAGAAACAAATACCATCAAACACACTCAGGCTTGTCAACACACAACGAAACACCTCATCCTTTGCGCAGCCTTGAATATTTAGAAAAGGATTACCTCTCCAGCGTGTGTGTAATACCTAATCACAATACCTCGGACCAGTTCTGGACCGCAAATAATTCATGGGCGAACGGAGGATGTTCAACGCATCTGTTCTCTAATGTATGAAGAACAGTATGTATGAAGCACCTTTCACCTCTTCCATCACTCAATAACCTATAAGAAATGACTCCAATGTATTGACAAAGCAAAGACGGCAGAATGTCTGTGAACGAATCACTGATGAGGCTTTTATAGATGCTATAAACCTCCTTAAATGATGCCATGCTTCTCGTTCTGCTGGTTAATGAACAAACGTGAGGTTGTAATGAAACCTGCACAGACTTAACTGCATTTCTTATAGGAGTATAAAAAAGAGAAATTATCTCCACTTCTCTCTGGTACTAATTTTTTCATTACAGAGAAAGGACATAGGTAAGGACACTGACATAACACTTTAAGACGTTGCAGGCGATTTTCTGTTTCCAACGCCCCCTGAAGGTGTGAACGTCATGAACAGGAAAGCAGGACCTGAGACACAGCAGGTCGCTGCCTAATACTCGGTTACTGGACTGGAAATCCAGCAGAACAAAAATATCTACAGTTCTCTGCTGGACTACTGCAGTGCTGCTGCACTTACACTGTTGCTTTAATGCAGCGCCATCTTGTGGTTTAACCTCAAGCAGCCAGTTGGCGGGAGAAAAAGCTCAACAGCGCACTCTAGTGGACTACTCTGAAAAAGAATGAATGTTCATGAAGCAGAACGGCAGACCTGAGTGCTGATTTGGTTTACAGAGTAAAACACTTTCTGATCGAGGAAGAGAGAAATGACAGCAACGAGTGTTTTGCTCTTGCTGGGGGTGAGTCACTTGTTTCCAGTGATGCGCGCCGTTTGCTGGATGAGAAATCTCAAAGCTGTGGTGGGCGGCTGGATGGTTCCCATGCACAGTCAGGGAACGCGTCTGGTCTGCTGAGCTGTGCACTCTGAGAATGAGGTGTGTGGAGGGATTCTCCCTTGTTTTCAGATTAACCAGAGCAGAAGCTCTGCAGCATGTCAGAGCAGCAATGTTTGGATTACACCGAAAAGGGGGAAAAAAAATCCCTAAACAAACATTTAAAAAGAAAAAACATCCTAAAACAATTATTATTGACTTTATGAAGTGTGTGTGTTCCAGCCTTACCCTGGTCTATATTGTGCTGTGGTAGCTGGCTCATCTGACTGTGGACCACACCTGCGTAACTCCGGAGAAAAGCTTCTTCGCTCTGTGTAAGCTGAGAAAGAGTAAACAGAGCTGCTTTATGAAGCCTAAAACAAGAACAAACAGGCAGAAACTCTGATCCCACTGACCTGCATCCTGCTGCTTTGCTCAATAATAATGATAATAATTCTATAACAACTCTGAAAATCTATTTTCTCAAGGAAATAATTTTTGCTCTGCCTCTCTTTTCTTCAGACATTTCATAGTCAGAAACATTTGGATGTATTTTCATTCTGCAATCAAGTTTCTTTATGTTACTGAGTTAAAGAGACTCTCTTGGTGCCATGCAAAGCTGGAAATACAGAATCCTAAGGATTCAAACCTCTTTTCACGTTTGTCACATTACGACCACACATTTCAGTGCATTTTGATGACATTTACTGTGTTGGCCAACTACAAAATGCGACAATTACAATCACAACCAGTCAAATCTTTTGCCACTTCCAATTAGTCATTATTCAAGATTTTCCAGTATTTAGCTTCATCCATCTTTCCTTTAACTCTAACCAGCTTCCACAGCATATCCAAATATCATAAAACCAGCCTGCTGGTCCGGTCACCATACTCACATTTGAACCCATTTTCTTGAGCATGAGCAGGACCCGCACTTTATGTTGGATGTACATGTCTTCAGGAGACTTCCCCGGCGCCTCCTCGCGGTTCATCCCCTCTGCTCCTGTGGCTCTGGTGACACAAAAACCAGCAGCGTTACACAAATTCTGCAACACATTTAACGTACATTAAAGGCGCGAGTTGAAAAGTATGAAATTGTGGAGGTTTTTTCAACCACAAAGTCAGGCTACATTAGATAAGGTTAGATGAGATCACAACTTTCGGCTACTGTTCATTTGCTGTAGATAATATTTTAGGTCTGGTGGTTCTAGTTCACCTTTCTCGTTTTTTTTTTAACACGTTCTGGTTAAAATTCAGATTTATAGGGGCTGGACAAAAAAATTATTAAAAAAAATAGCCAAAGTACAAACATGGATGTATAAACTGGAGTGTGACCACATGAAAGCCTCTGCATACATCCCGTCTGACCTCTTTGGATGGACTCTTATCTTTCACTACAGTCACAGTGCAGCGCAGGTTTGGCGCCTCACCACCTCATTAATATTGCGAGGTAGTTTTCGCACAGATCTCACTTCTGCCTCTGACCTATTTTCACAGCCAGTCTGCAGAGATGCAGAATATAGGGAAAAAGGAGTGGAGAGGGAAAAAAAAACAGAGGGAGGAGGTGAAAGCAGGCAATAAAAAGAAGCTGCCAAATCGAATGTGGGTGATAAAAAAAGGGAGAAGTTACGGTGTGATCGCTGTACGCATCAAGGTCGGTTGCTATCGTATTAAATCTCACAATGCACCAAAAATGAGCGCTGCTAGATATCCAGCTTAAATCTGCTAATTGAAAAACCGAAACACGCAAATAAACCCATTAAATACAAAAACTGATGTAGAAAGAGAGCACATCACTATGCATGTCAGGATTTTCTCTCCCAAAAGAATATCTCGTATAAAAACCCTGAGCAAAACCACAGAAAATGATGATAGTTCTGGCAATTTATTTTGGCCTCTTATCTGAACAAAGGGCCGCTAACGCATGCTGACAGGTTGTTTGATGTTGGGTTATATTTAATTGAGGAGCTGGCTGATCAGCCCTCTTTTCCAGAACCCACCAGAGAGGAAGAGTGGGGGTCCTGCTGGCCACTTAGTTGTCAAAGTGAGGCAGTGAAATCACCCAGATCAGAGCAGCTGGAGCTCCTACAACTAGCTACAACGTCTATAACCGGAGCAACCTTCGGCAGACTTTTGTCGCGTACGACAGAGTAAACTAACAAGCGACCAACAGAGTTGCGCATTCGCCTCAACCTTGAGGCTGATCACGTTTATTTTTATTTGGAGAGATGCTGAAGACTCAAAGACAGACAGACATAAAAAGATGGAGAACTCTCTGGCGTCACTTTAGCTGCTAAGGAAACCTTCAGGGGATTGGTGGCGGTGGGTGAACGGGTTTGGGTGGGGGTAGAGATGAAGGGAGGATGCTGGCGGATCGTGTAGGGAGGGGGGTGCTGATGGCGGCAGCGTCTTTAGATCAGCCTCGGTGACGCTTTTGATCAGGTCTCTGAGCCTCAGACAAATTGGAGAGCTCGCATGTCGAGCAATAAGATGAGCGGCGTGGAGACAGAGTGAAACTCAGGAGCATCAATACGTCTTCCTCAGAGGTGGAAATCAGACGGTCACTCCAAGTAACGGGACAAAAGATGAGCAGAGAGTGTGGTTTCTCAGCTAAAGGAGCCGTCTTGAGATAAGATCTTTAGAAAAGTGATTTTACAGCACCCGTTTATTGACTTCTTCTAAAAACTCTTAAATCATATTTAGATTTCATTGTAGTGGTTTTATACCACAATGCAAAAATTAGGAAAGTACAACTTGGAATTTGAATACATTTATTCAATGGAATAAAAAAAGAATCTGCAGTAGGAAATAATAGTTTTTTAAAAAATTAGTTGTGTTAAAATTTCTGTAAAATAAATGCAACTAAAGCCTTTCCTTTTGAGCCTTCACTTTTTTAGGGTGAAAAGAGTCTATGAAAAACAATTACATTTTACTCCAGAATCTGGTTTTGAGTGCTCCCTGTCTGCAACATCCATCCAAAATGTTGAAGACTGGACACTTTTCATGTATTGTGCAATATTTTAAATGATTATGGTACAAATCAGCCCCTTTTTGATAAAAACTAACTGATCATGTTTTGCAAAACACAAAAACTGGGATTATTACTGTAGATGTTTGAACAGATTTTTCATCTTTTTTTTTTTTTTACAGTTCAAGCTATGGTCACACATATCTATAAGGAAGTTCAGCAGTAAGGTTTACAACAATTCAACTCCTGAGATAAAGGAGAAGTTTAACTTTTACAACAGTGTTGGTTTTTGGGCAGCTTTGACTGTGTGCAGTGACAGACTGATGAATGTTAAAATACTTTTTATTGTCACATTTTGAGGCCATTTTGTCAATCTTGTGAAATGTTTCAGGTACAAACAAAGTGCTGTCCAGTTGACAAAAGCAGTTTGCACAGTGTTTTAGTCTGATTTATTAAAAATAAGTAGATAATTCTTAACATGGATTTTTTTCCTACTGCATGTATAGGCTTAAAGTCTGGATTTTAAATGTTTCTGTTGCACTGTGCTACTGCAGTAATAAGACGAATTTTAGACTTTTCACACATCTTTACCGAGAGTACAAATAGATAAATATTTTTCTGTCTTGACAATGGTTTCTATGAGTTTGTTTGAACCTGGGAGCACTTCATTCCCAAATCACTTGCAGTATAAATAAACATTTTGCTTTTATGACAAGGCTTTACAAATCCACAGAGGTTTGCTTTTGAAGCTTGAAAATCCATATTTAGCAGGACTCTGCTTTGAGTGCTTCAGGTTTTATTTTTAGCCAACCCTAAAAGTGTCATCTTTTCACAGCAATACACAGAAATGTGTGTATTGCTTGTAGTCTCTTAAATAAAACAAGGGCAACAAAAGCACATTATGAGAACGTTTGCTCAAAATTAGAAATACTGGCTGACTGTAGAAATGTGTCATCAGACACTTTATGAGTACCGCAAACAAAAAAAAGACAAAAAAGCTGCTTCTTCCTCTGATGTGATGGAGAATAAGCTCCGCTCCAAGGTTTATTTTTTTTATATGTTACATCTTGTTCTGACCACTGACGCAAATGATCAAAGGACTGGCATCATTTGCTCATCTTTTGAAGGAAGCACTGCCTTTAGAAAACAATTCCTCCAAATACATAAGCTTGCTTTATTTTTACTTTAACCATTTCTTTCAATCTTGGATCAGACTGTCCCTAACTGAGGAGAAAGGTGGGTAACATTTTATTTAAGCCTGTTATAATAAGCAACTAACCAATCAATTACATGATAAACTAAAATGAGCTTGATAATTTTCATTCTCACGATTAACATCATTTGAAGGGCAATTTTGCTTGCAGACACATTATAATCAATTTTATTTATGATTCCAGTTGCAAGTGGTTTTTATTTATGGGTTTTGGTTGCTCTGTTTTATGTTGGACATTTAAAATATCTTCCAGTGAGATGTTAAGTGGGCTCTACAAAAGACGAATAATTATTTAAGACGAATAATTATCAATATTGATAAAATTATTATTCTTAATGTAATGATATTGAAAACTGTCACAAAAACAACATTATTGGGACCATTATGACAGATTATGATTTCTTGGTTAACATCCAGTTGTCCTTAATAATAAATATTCGTCTTTGTTAATGCCAAGTTGTCAAAACATTTTAAATAATGTCAACGTTGCATTAAATGTGTTATTAATTATTGATTTTAATTCTTTATATCAGTCATAAACATTTGTGAGGAGTCCATGATTATGACAAGTGTTATATCAAGTTTATGGAAGAGCCGTGTCAATATTATGCCCTTCAAATAAAGTTGATGTTACAACTGCATAATAAGAAACTTCATTACAAAATTGACAAAGACCGTAATTATGATCTAAACAGGCCTATCAAATCTAGAGTGAATAATTATTTACATGCACATATAAAAATCTGAAAGATGCAAACTGAGAAGTGTGCAAATTTAAAATAATTGCAGATCTACCGTTTTAGTCAGACTAGATAAGCTACTTTGTACAAATTTAAGAGCAACATTTAAACCCAAACCACAGGGCCGTGTAGCCTTCCAGGAGCTTGGTGCTATATTTCACATCTTTCAACCCTTCAAGTACCCCAATCAGGATCCTGTCAGATTCCTTTGTGTGTTCCCGAGGTTAGCATGTAGCGGTGGGCTGGCTCTGCATTAATCCCTCGAGGGACACTCAGCCTGCCTCACTCAAACCGGGTAATATTCCAGACATAATCAAAGGCTTTCTTTAATGCTGATCCAGGTCTAATCCCCCGAGACACACCCCTCCTTGCTTTCTCTGTACCAGCGCTGGGCTCTTGTAAAGAGTTGTGATGTTGGACAGAGAATTTATATCAATCAGTTAGGATATCAGGGGCTGCTAAACCAGGCTAAGAATTGTAATAATACAATACTTTTAATCTAATCTTAATCTTCAGGGATGTAGCAATTATGATTTCGTCCTAAAAAAATGACACATTTTTAGCAATTTACTTCATATTATAAATGACAAACTTTTTCATTTTTTCTCCCCTCACTATAATGAATATTAAAATGTGACATTAAAAGCACACATTTGTGGCTTTAAAGGAAAATGTCCTGATTTCAACGGGTACTACGGGAGTTAGACTGTTTTATCATTCATTTTGACGCAAAGACACAGAGCAATTTAAGTACATGCATGTTAATGTCCCAAGAGTGGACCTCACTAACTTTTAATTAAAGACCCTTCTCCCACATGCTAAATATAGCCTGCCTTGGCTCAAAGTTTTGCAACAGGCTGTAGGCATTTCCAAATCCATTACACACTATGACAGACTGGTTGAAAGAAGGCATGAGCAATATTCACAATAGGCCAGATTTACTGAAAAAATATATACATACATGTAAAATTAGGTACAACATGTTCCATCAAATCCAGTCATGTCCAGGTTGGATGAGTAGAATTTAATTTCAAATTAGATTAGGTTGAAAAGATTTGTGGTGTTGCATACACGATTGAACACCCAATCTAGCACATCAGGTGTTGATGATCTGAGTCCACATATGAAGCGTTACCAAAGACAGGCCATTATAAGCCTGAGGGGTCACCAGGCTTTACTTGTCCCCCCGCCAGGCAGCGCATTGCTTATTTATTTAAGTCTTTTTAAAATATTTGCATTTCTTAAAGCTTCATAGTTGGTGTTCAGGTGTTGATCTTAAAATCTTCCAGTAACGCATGATTATTAAGTGATATTTTCAAATTTGCTGTCAACTTTAAATGTATTTATTTTTTTAACTCAAAAACACGATGAGCTGCTGGATGAATGACTGCCCCGACACCCGACCACAGGGCTTAGCAAGTCTTCTGGCGGAAACCTTGAAAGAAGTGAACTTTTGCTTTCTTTTATTGGTGGCTAAAGAACTCTACTGTCAGTAGTACTGGTCATTTGACACGTTTGTGCCTTTACAGTTTTAATCTGCTGTTTCTCTTGTTTTTGGGTTCATGGGTCCAGTCTTTGAAAGTGGCCAAAATAATGACATAAAATCCAATTACTGAGTTTTGGACAAAATGTTATATTTGTGATCTTTTGGAACCAGAATCAAAATTAAATCATACATTTTGTTATTTGCACAGCCCTACTTTCCTTTAAACGATAGCTAAGTGAGCTACAATTCTGATAGTGTGCAGCAACATGTGGGGGCGGGGGCAGAACTGTATAAGAAGATGTAAGCAAACAAAATCCTGCTCATTTCGAATTTTTCTAGCAAAAAAATTATAAAAGACTTTAAACCAAAGGAACTCCATGAAAGAAGCTTATAGCGGTTCTGAAACTGTAGCTTTTTAAAACCTCACTGTTTTGATACGGATACCCCGACCATACCAAGTTAAAAGCCTAAACGCAATCAGAGAAGTTATACAGAGGTAGCGTTCAACATTGATAAGAGACTGGAGAAAATAGCATTCCCAATTGTCTTTTGCCTCCTTTGATTTTCTCCTAAACATCTTAATGACAGTAAAAGTAGAAAACTTTGAGTCATTCAAACTACAACAGTATTTCTCTTTATGGGGCTCTGATTTATGGACAGTGTAGAAAAAAGGACTTTTTACTGTTAAAGCAAAATGATTACAATGTTATGCGAGTCATACTTAATCATAACTTTGAAAACCTTTCACAGTAAAGATGTAGTGTTTCCAACAATTACTGGCTGCTTTAACAGCAGCACGATTTTTGGTTCTCCTTATTTGAATATCATCCAGTTACAGTCACCGAACAATCAAAAAGTCCATCCATTCCCAAAAGTATCAATTGTCATTTCTAAAAAGGGACAAACACAGATCAATTCTCAAAAACATTTCAGATTCCAGACATGCCACGAACTCCAACAAGGATACACATTATGCAACGTGATATGCTCACACATCTACAGAAGGTCAAGAAGGCCAGAGTCCGTCGGAGAGCACAGAAGCAGTCGCACCCAATCCAGTTCGTTACATGATGGTCGTACGACGCGAAACCTCCGGTTTACAAATCACATTCCTACACCAAACACGAGTCCTGCAATACGACTCAAACAGTTTGATGGTTTGAACAGATAGGAAAAACTGAGAGCGAAAAATAACCTGAATTCAATCATGAGCTGCTCCAACGTCCTGAGCAAATGTGTGAGAAACATTAGTAGGCCATGAGGCTGGTGTGGCTGCCAGCTGATCAGCCTGCCCTGGTTCTGCAGAGCAGCTGTGCCACCGCAGGTACACACACACAAACACACACACAACCAACATCTTGTCATATCTTGCTCCCTTTTCAGTCAATCATTTTATTAAAACATTTTAACAAGTAAAATCTGTCCCTACAATACATTTTTAACAGCAAACATCATTGATACTGAATGTCATGAGCCTGGTCTATTAAATCTAGTTTTGGTCAATTTGTTATTAACACCTTTCCTGTTTTTATTATTTTTAATGAACTTAAAGCATTATTTGATTCAAAAGAATGGCTGCCACAGATAACAATCAACTAATCAGTCAGTATTTCTCCCATACTCACCTCTTTTTGTACAAAGCACACCAGCCTACAGAATCGATTCTTAATTTCTGGAGCAATATTTGAAAAAAAAGAGAATGAAATAGACGGATATAAACAGATACATGATGGAGATAGAGAGTGACAGAGAACTAAACTAGAAGTGTAGAGACATATTGCAGATGTTATTTTTCACGCTGTTTTCTTTTTCCCAACTGAGCCACGACTGGAAATATTATTTTTATCAAATGTCATACTACTCCGGGTTACAGGAACAGTGAAACACACCATGATGGATTTGAAATCTTCAAATGAATTAAAGATGCCTCCCTGTTCAGGGTCCATCTTAAATGCACCAGTGAAGATCTGAATGATTCATTTTGGGAGAATGTGTTGTGGGCAGAAGGGGACGCATTTGAGCTCTTCTGCATTCACCCGACCCGATCATAATCCCCACAGTCAGACATGGAGATTGAAACTCTATGCTTCGGAGCCGCTTTTTCCGTTATGGGTGGAGAAAGACTTAATTGCTCTTAGGGGTCTCTGGACAGCATGTGCCACGAAATCTCTGACAAGAATCTTCATCTCTAAATACAGGCAGTGTTTATGCAATCAGCTGTTCATGAACAAACGCAGAAATTAGAGGGTAAAATACTGGCGCAGTTGGTGTCTCCATTAACTCTAATAAGTATGTAAATATATTAGAAGACAATCATCGAATAATACATATTTAAAATGTGACTGCTAATTTAAAATATGAACTATCTAAGGCTAAATACATGTCAAAAATATTTCCCTGAAGCACATATTTGTATTTGCCAACAACACAACATAAAATTTAAGGGATGAAACATTTGGATTTCTTACATCAATAACTTTAGAGCAATGAATTGCTTATCCCTCTTCCAAAAAAACTTTTATAATAATCTCTAGACTAAGTGTGGGTATGGAATGAGAATTTTATCACAATATTTTGTAGCAATAATGTGAAATGAACAAAGATGGTGATAAATTAAGTAATTCTATGGCACAGCATTCATAGTTAGAAAAAGTGTGATATATATATATATATATATATTTTTTTTTTTAACATTATCAATTGGAATTTATAAAGACAATGCTGAGTCAAAATTATCATCATGATAAGAACATTTTCCAAAAATGCCATTATAATAAATAATAAATGATACAATAAATGCCCAGTCTTACTCTTGACCCAACCACTCATTCATTCTTCAATTAAATTCTCATCTGAACAGTCAAGTCAAGACAACACAAGTTATGCCCAGATAGTAAGTCATTAACATGGCACTCGACACAGGTTTATGAGGTCAAACCAGTTTTGCTCCTCCAACACCGCGAACGTGCCAAGCAGACATCAGAGGCTAGAAAAGGTCCGACAAGGACCTGCTGGTTGTATCGCAGGCATCTCTGCTCAGGCAGGGGCCTTACAACAATAGTGACAGTATTTAGGACAATGGTGATGAACTAGATTGTGAAAACATCAGTGATAAGTGGGTCATGTTTTGTTGTCGTCATGTGATGCGTGAATTCAAATAATTTGGCAGAACTCAACAAACCTGAATAGATAAGTTGACAGATGCCTAAGATGAAGATACCATTTCCGTACTTGCTCAGACCCAGAAACTTGCTGATGCGTAATTAAAATTCTAGACTATTTCCATACATTTCCAGACTCCATTGAAACCCTGTGGAAAAAAAAGAACATCTCATCTGGTCTATGATCACAGAGCATCTATTCTCACTCCTCAGGGTCCCTCAAAGGACCTGAAACAGAAGCTGCTGCCATAAGCTGGTCCCTTGGGGGGTGCAGCAGCACGATTTTCAAAAGCGCCAGCATCAAAGCAAGGCAGAAAATACTGATTACAAACAGCTATATATATGTTCTATGTTCCGGGAACAATTTAATGTAAGTGGCTGTGAATAAGAGACAAGGAAACAAGGATATCTGGAAATGAGAAAAGGGAAAAAGAAAAAAATATATAAGAGTGATTGATTAAAATTATTCAAATGATTTGTAAGGGATTTTGTGAAAACGTCAAGTGTGAGATGACATGTTGCATGTGGGTAGCAAGACCAGGACCAAAAAAGGGAGCAAGTGATTGCGGAGATTAACCAGCCGTTCCCCTTCCGGTATCGGCCGCATGCAGGCAGCTGATGATGACCCCTGATGGAGTATAAGGAGGCAAGTGGTCCTAATCTTTCCGCAAAAATCTAAACAGCTAAGAGAATGTGCAAACTAAGAGAGGCTTAGCATGCTGTGGTACACGACCAAGTGTGCCAGTTGCCAGGGGGATTCTGTGTGTTTGCCCATGACCAAGGCCTGACACCTGCTGGCTGCAGCACTCATCAATGTCCTGCTGCCAACAGGGAGCCAGCTTTGCCACTAAAAGGGCTGTCAGATACTGGGGAGTGGGGGGGTGCAGCAGACACTCTAAAAGGCAGGCTAGCACAATGGATCAGTGGCTGCATTCAAAAATAGAAAACCTCTTAAAAGGGGGTATTTGTGGCACTGACTTAAGGGTAAAAAACCCCCATTAAATATTGAGCTGTACCTACAATACCATGGTTGCCTTGTGGATATCTGTTGTAACATGTAGGAATTCATAATATATACTGCAGTTACTGTCAATTGAAATCTAATATAATTTAGAGAAAATGTACTTTCTATTCATGCTTGTGGACAGAAATTGAAAAGTCACAGCTTCGGGAAGCCTAAATTGCTTTTTTAAGCACATTAGTGCTGCTCAGAAATCATGTTGCGGGACGTAGACAGTCAAACTGTAGCCCCATTAGCAAGCAGCAAACCGTTTACCGATATCCCCGAACCGTTTCAGAGCTAGAGCCATTGTTGTAACGCATATAAGCATGAGCCCTAGCCAGTTATAAGTCCTCTGTGTTTTAATATAAACTGACATTTTAATTGGAGGGAACCAAAGCCGAGCCGCGGAGCTAACCAACCAAGCTAGCTCGCCTAGCATGCCCCAGACAAAAGCCTGAATGAAGTTCCAGCGGAGGGAAACAGCATCCAGGTGCCGCCGCTACACGTCCGAGCACCGCGGTTCAAACTAGAAAAAATAACCCCATTGACAAACTAATACCCGTCAAGTAAACGACAGCTCACCCCTCCTGGTCCAGCTTTACTTTCTTGTGTGATCTGTTTGAATGGGGTGTTGTTGTATTAGCAGGGCGTCCTTTTCCGGGGTCACATCCCTCCAGTCGGCAGAGCTACGGCGGACTGAATCAACCAGCAGAGACCGCGGCTGGAGCTACAGTACCGCTGCAGGCCGCAGGGGGCGCTAACTACCAAGCTGAGGATGTTCTTAAATGCACCAAAGGTTGAATTAAACTTTTCCAGATTATTACAGCCATTTGTTTATGGTTTTTATACCTTCATTTCTTATTTAACCAAAGATATTTCTTATTTAAACAGAGGTAGGGAGTAACTAGCTGCATTTACTCAAGTGGACATGTGGATATTTTATAATTATGTAATTTATTTGTATTATTTTTGTTTTAGTTTTTAAAATAATAGAATTTTCACAAAACTATATTTTTGTCTAACTCATGACATAATTATTTTTTAAATACAAAGTTAGTACTAGTTTTTCTTTTTCTTACCAAATATTTTTTTACTCTTACTTGAGTAATTTCTTGGATGACTGCTTTTTACTTTTATTTCAGTAAAAATGTGCTAAAGCAATGCTGGTCTTACTCGAGTACAATTTTTGGGTTAATTCAAAAGATTATTTAACAATGTAGGGTACCTCTAGCTTATTTAAACTTTCTTTTAACATTGACCTTACACCAAGCAGATATGCTTTTTTCCATATAAAAATTACAAGATATACTTAGCAAAGGAGAAAAAAAGTTTTAAAAAATTAGAGAGCTTCAAAATTATTAGCTTAATGAGCAGGTTGTGTTATTGCATGTTTAATAAGACTACAACAGATGCAGCACAGAAAAAACCAAGCGAGAATGCATAATAAAATGTTCTGTTAATCTACGTAATGCAGTCTAAATAGAGGAGTAGACAGTTTACTCTGCAGAGGAAGGAAAGAAAATAAGATGCAGATATTCATAAACCATCACAAGAGCACAAAGCACTGCACAGCCAACACACACACAGCTAACCTGCTCTGCTCTGATCGCTCACCCATCCCAGATGACTTGCACTTGACTCTTGCTGTCAACAAGCAACAAAATGGAGCTTGAAGTTGTTAAACAAAAGCTAAATATAGTAGAAGTTACATGGCTTAGTCAAATTATGGACTAAAAACGAAAGCAGAATAGCAACAATTGTGCTAGACTTTTTCATTATCTTTTGTTATCAAAAAAGTCTAATAATCTATATCCACCTGTCCATTTTTAAAATGATATCGACATATTCAATTGCATTTAGCTTTCATCTGGTTTAAAAAATATTCCAACAAGCTAAACAGAGAATTTACAGTACATCTCAGACAACAGGTAGACAAATTTAATTAATATACGGTATTCAACTTTTTATGTGCAGTTTTGAAATCAGGGAACATTTTTCAAAATGAATTGACCAGAAGTTGTCGAGACTCTCTGAACAAGGGGTTAAAAAGGCTGACCAAGACAGAGGGAGAAGTATTGGTGTCCAGATGCAGATAAGAACTCAGGTTGTAAAATCTAGAAAGTTGGGTCCTTTCACATTTCATTGCAAGTTCAAAATCATCTTTGAAATGTGAGCTCTCAACAGATTTGAATCGGAGAACATTGCTTGAAAATACAACATAATTCTAAAAAAGAAAAAACAGAGACAAAGGACTTTAAAATAAATATCGAATCAGCAAAGAAACATCCAGGCTGCAAATATATTCCTCCTGAAAGCCTTGGTGGTTGCAGACTTTTTTTAAATTCTGAATTAAATTTCACTCAAACAGCAAGTGTGGCAAATGTTTAAAAAAGGAGTGCAAAAAAAAAATGGTGACATCAAACTTATGTTTAGACGATAATTTATTTGCTATAGCTGCACAACTGACAATCTGGTGTGGACCTTAAAGGAGCTTCTAACAATTAAAAAATGACAACCAGCATAAAAGGCAACAGCATCATACTTAATTAGCCAAAGGAGCAACTGATTTCCCCCAGTGTTGCTTAAAGAAGCAGTATTTAGTGAGGCCCCTTTTAAAGGACCGAAATGATAAGTATCGTCAACTCAGTGCTGTTAGATCTACAGCTACACTTGCTCTTCTTCTCGTCATCATTGCACAGAGACTCATATAATAAGAAGAGACTGTTTAACAATATATATTCTTAAAAAGGCAAGCAGTCCTTTCAGGACATACAGTGGAGTATGCAGCATGTAAAATAATAATAATAAAAACCACATCTGGAAATAAAATCAAACAGTACACAGCCCCACTTAAGCTGAGAAAAAGCACTTTGTGCTGCAGTTAAATTATGACAGTGATTGACCTTAAAAGCATGAAATATTTTCATGTTACCTGGCACATTTGACAAGAACGTCAATGGAAGTGCAAAACTTAAATATCACAACACACACAAACTCACAAACACAGTGAACACTCTTAGAGTGTCCGCATTGTCCACACTGACCTCTGACATTAACAGTGTGACCAAAATCACAGTATGAGAAGCACATCCATAAGTAAATGGCTTTCTTTTTGTTTGTTCCAACCGATTGTCTCAAGAAGCAACCCTCAGCATTTTTCTCTTTCTTCACAAGATATCTTTGCTTTAGAGCATCTTGAGGTTTCTTCCTCCCACTTGCCAGTGACATGCGTATTTAAAAGTTAAGGCATTTCAAAGAAAATCCATCAGTTTTACGCGAAGCACACTTTGAGGTTCTGTTCGTTAGCATCAACACTTGACACAGTTGCTTTGTTTTGCAGAAGAAAAAGAAAAAAATGAGGTAAACAAATGAGTCTGACTGTGTTTCTCTCTACAAGCATGCATCTCTTCTGCTTAATACCCGACAGATTGTGAAATTTAGAGTTGTACGTAGGCAGATGCGAGGTTAGCTTGTTTCCCGTATTTGTGCAAAGCAACATGTTGCTTCCTCCTGCATCGCACTCAAACTTAAGATAATCTTTTCTTTTTTTTATTTAAAAAAAACCAAACAAACAAAAAGTGAACAATGGCATTAAAAGCTTTAATGCAAAAATGACTCTATAGCTCGATTCTGGACAAAGCCTGGTCCTCTGGTGCATTCATGAAAGCAGAAATGAGAAACTTTGTGCCTCGGATTAAATGTGCACAAGGCTTTTAACGTATACTGGCACTCAGTAAAGCTTCAAGGCCAATGACATGACGACGGTAAATTAATTTAAAATAAACATCAATTTACAAGTTCTCTACACCAATCTAATTAAATAAAGCACAGTATAAAAATACACAATACTGTCGGAGAGAGGCAGTTCAAGACAATAGGTGACGGAGCCGTTGCCATCCGGTGCGTTGTCGTCTAAAGTCATCCCACAGGCTGCTTGCAGCTCGCTCTCTGCTGAGTAATGCAGTTGCCGAGATAAACTTCCTGTTTCGGTGATGCACTTTGCAGGAGCAGATGGTATTCAAGTACCAATTTCCACTAAATCCAATATACATTTATGGTTTTGGTTGGGTAAGACGGTTCATTCTGTAGATGGAAGAAAGATAACGGGAGCAGATGTCCTTGACTTTGAAAAGGCCTGTGTTGAAATGACTGCTGGATGTCTCTGTTTAGTTGTTTCTCAGCCGCTGGCATGTAAACATTTGCTGCTGTCTGTGTTTGAATGCCATGTGTCAAAATACATTTAGATCTCTCATTTGTTTCTTTTTCTGTCTATAAGTTAAAAGTTATCATTTTTGGCAGGTTTCACCAGTGCGGTGCTCTTTCACGGCCTGTTGTCTTTGGACAAGGAGTGCATCATCCAGTTGACTTTCGTCTTCCAGCTCTCCCGCAAAGCTTCGTTGAACTTAACTTTGAAATTCTTCAGCGCTTCGTCCTCTGATTTGCCCAGAGCTAAAGAATCCTGTTGAAAACGAGACACAAATGGAAACATGATTCTCATCGTCACTAAACCACTGTAACTAAAAGGCACACAAGTCTGATTTTTCTTTTTCCAGGACACCACTATTTAAAAACAGAAAAATCACCCTTTTTTAAAAGATGTTAAAATTTTACATCTCAGTTTGTTTTTGTGGTGGAAGTGGCAGTATTCAAGACAGGAGACGCAGCAGACTTGCAGGAAAAGTTCTGACATTAGGAGTTGAACCCAAGAGGGCTGCTGTCCGGACACTTGGCCTGTGAATCTGGGGTGCAGGGCCTCATGAAGCTCTTTTGATAACATGCCAGGCAGCACAACTCCTACCGCTCCAGATGTGAGACACTGCAAGCTGTCAGTCAGCTATGTGTGCAAAGAAGGAAAACTCCCTGAAATGATGGCGTCACGATCGCAACCATTGAAGTAAATTCTCTCATCAGTCGCAATTCTGTGCAAACCTGTGATTTTTACCAGCCATCACAATTTTTCAGGCTAATCTGGCCAATCACCTTAATGTTTTCTGTACTTCCTTCTTTTCTGACCAATCACTACAACTAGGTTGAATTTTGACCAATCTCCTTTGATCTATTCTAATTTATTTTCCGTTTTCACGTCTCGATCGTCGTACCTGCAAGATAAAACCATACGATGCTAACTGGTAAAATCTACCCTTTTTTTGGTTTATAATGTGTTAACATTTTTATGTTAACTTGAACAACCAATAAAGAATTACTCTTTAACACCTCAGGACAGGACTTTATTTGTTTTAAGGGTGTTATTTCAAGAAGGTCCTTTAAATAATAACTATATTATCTGTTTTTGGATCTCTATATGTAGCAATTTAAACCTTTTGGTAAGACCATGTAATGGGAAAAATAAATCTTAAAAAAATTGCAACTTTGACCACAACCTTTTGAAAAAGGTGGCAATCTGTAAGTGTCACCTGCAATTATTACAAAAAAACATTGCAACATCCGGAAGAGAATGCTTAGTCTTACAGCAGAAAAATAATCTCACATTGAAAATGATAGAAAGTCCATCACAGAAATAATGTGTTTAACATAATCATGGTATGTATAGTTATTGATATTCATTACAGTCCTTTTAGAATAAATAACCAACTAACCATATACAGACTCATGCAAAGTGATCTGGGTTTAGTACCTTTAAATACTGGATATCTTTGGAGGAGGAGAGCTCGGGCAGCCCCGCTGCCTTCATCATGGCGAAGAGGTTGACAAACAGCGTCCCGTTTCGACACAGGATCTTGTAGGCCTTCTCGCAGTATTCCCTGAATCTGAAAGCAGACAATTGCTGTAAGTATTTAAACATAACCCCAAAGCCCCTTGGTAAATGCATTACACGCTATGGTACCTTTCAAACTTCTCACTGTTGTTCGTCCTGCCTTGCTGGATCACATGGACAAAGTCGTACGTCAGGATAAAAGGCACACGCTCCCTGTTGATCCCGAGTTTCCGCTTGAAGTTTCCCAGGAAGTGACCGAAATCAATGTGAAACAGCTAAATATGAAAGATTATTGTCTCTGTTAGAAAGATTGGCAATGCATAGAATCTGTTGAATATTTTACTTTCCAGGTCTGCCTTGATTAACTAGACTTTTCACTGTGCATATAAAGTTTAAGGCCTGCACATACTCCAAGAGAACAGACATCATTATCTCTCCCATGAATGCAAGAGAAAAAAAAATGGCATTCTGCCACTCTGTTCTTGTAGGTCAGATTTGGACGTTTTCAACGTCATCTGAATAACTGCCGCGTTATTACCCCGAAATTTGAAGTATGCGTGACTACCAGTCAGAAATATGCTGCAGTGCTTCAGATGTCCTGTGAAAGACCAGGAATTTTACCCTTACGTTTCTTGTGAAGTCTGACACAAACTTTGCTCCCCTTTCTGAAACCCTCTGCTCTTGGAGAATACGTGCAGGCCTGTGATCACGCCCACAATATTCAGACTAAATAACTCAACAGAAAAGTAATACTGATTTATGTGAGTGTGTTAAACCTGACCTGTCCAGTTTCCCTGATCATAATGTTGTCATTGTGGCGATCTCCAATCCCCAGCACGTAAGTAGCTACACAGTAGCCAGCACAGGAGAGAGTGAACTCCTCTATCGCTTGATCGAGTTTGTCTCTGGAAAAACATGAAGTCAGAGAAGGAAAGAAAGACAGCATAAACAGGTTTTATTCATGCAGCACATTCCTACTTTTCCAGATTTTCCTGCTGTTGCACACAATATGTAAAGTATTCACAGATCCTGTGGCAGCTTAATGATCAACCGTCACATCCTTTCAGCTTAGACAAGCATAGACTCCGCTGTGTTAAGCTCTTGCTCTTTTCCCCGCTCTCCTTCGGTCTCTGCAGCGTTTAAGATAATCACCTTTCTGTTCTGTCGTGTGGACAGCTGCGCCTGCGCTGCTGAGTGACGTACAAAGCCTGTTTTCATTTCGTCCAACAGTCCCGTTTCTTCAAGGAGCTTTTAGAGAATGCGAGACCTTCAGACGGTTTGGCACCAAATAAAAATCTACTTTCGTTTATTGTTCAAGGAGCTGCCTGTGCACTTCGTCCCATCCTGCTGCAGTGTTGAAACGCAGCTCGGAAAAACAGCAGGATAAATGGGAATCCACCTACTGTATGCACTGCAACTTTTGGCTCAAACTTCATTGACACGAAGGTTATAAATTAAATACTCCAGTCACACAAATAACTTTGAGAGGCAGGAAACAGAAAGGTCTCTTTGAATATCTCAAAGGCCAAAAGCCATATTTAAAGAATTGGCTCTTTAAGTCGCAGCTGGTTAGTAGAAGTAAAGATTAATATTTCACAGAGTGCTATAAGAATTAAAAAGGTTCATTTGAATCGTTTTTTGGTGCAGAGATGCATCTAAATGTCTAAAAGACTGGAATAGGTCATCACTATGATACAGAGAGTAAAAGAGAAGCCCATATGGACTATATGACTAACATATTTACATTGAGGGGGAAATATATTATGGATTATATTAGGTTTGAGTTTGGTTCATAGCTTTGTTCACCATCTGATTAGGTCCTGAAAAAGATGAAGGCTGTGGGAAAAACTCTTTTAATTAAATTTTAATGATGATTAGGGTAAAATTGAAGACAGTTGGAAACCAAACCCTGCAAAAAAAAGTAATAAAAAAAATCTTTTTTTTTCATTTCTAACACTTAAGTCTTTCCTGATTTTCAGGTCTAAACAAAACTATAAAGATTTTTAGATATTTTTTTCTTACACTTTTTCTCTCTCAATAGCAACTTCTACTTTATCAAGAAAAAAATGCTAAATATATTTTATGGAGTGCAGAATTGTTTGCAGCAATACACAACAACATGGTAGAGGAGCGAAGGTTATGCTGCCAACTATGTAATTTCAAGAGAGAAAAAAATTGCAGATTGAAAAGTCACATGTATAAACTTATGTGATAGTTTACTTAAAGTATTTCAAACATTTGAATTGCCATAAATGGGTACCTCTTAGGACAGAAGCCCTGGCATCTGAGATTATTGTAATATCTTTACTGATTAATGTGTTCTTTGATGTTTTTGTGATGAAGTTGCCTGAACTTCACTTTGTTCCATGAAAAGATGTTAGGAAATTGTTCTGGTCTCAGCAAGAAACCATTTGAAAAAGACAGGTAACGTCTGACACATCCATTTCAGCTTATGATTTAACCCAGTGTTTCTCAACCTTTTTTGGCCCAGCGCCCCCCTAGCCCTTATCCAGGTCCCTCAACGCCCCCCAGTGGCGCAAAGAGTGGGTTTGCAGGTTTCACCTCGCGCACGTT
>CAEGAF010091705.1:0-36021 GCA_903067075.1 Micropoecilia bifurca | reverse complement strand
AATGTTATAAATTAATTTTGACCAAAACCTGAAACACAATTGCTGCATTAAAAAATATTGATCTTATCTTTGTGCTTTATTTAGATTTGATAAAGTGTTTTATGCTGACATACTCTTTATGGTGTGTGCTTCAGTGTGTCTTTGGGTAAGTTAGAGTAGAAAAGAAAAGAAATGCACAATAAAGCTAGCTTCAATGTATCTGGGAGACGAGAGCACAGAGAAAGAGGTAAACACGCTTTCAAACAAGTTTGATCATTTTTTATCAGTGAAATAATTCATGGACAAATTTTACAGAATTGTAAAAAGAAATTCTAAGGATTATAGTTTTGGTGTAATGCTGAAAAGCATGTCAGGCACTTTGTATCTGGAAAAAAAACAGTGCTTTCTTAGGTATTCAGATACTTATTTTAATCTGTTTATGACATTTTTATTTTCATTTTTTTTATCTGAAACAATAGACAACTTCAGCAATTGCTCAAAAGGTTATCCAAGGTAGTTGTTTATTTTGTATATCCACTAAAATCTTTGTGTAATCCCAATTTGATATATAAAAAATATTAAAATATTAAAATCACTATAATCAGAAGCTTATTTTCTAATGTGTACAATTATATATGAGATCTATAAAATATTAGACTGACCAGTTCAAATACTGGACACATATTTCATTTTATTCTGAGCATTCAGTAGTAGAATGAGTCATTTAGTACTATGGCCATAAAGAATATGATTGTTTTTTATGGGTCTACACAGAAAAAAAAACACAGTAGAATTTCCCCAAAAGTACAATGTAGGACCACAATGCAGTGTGAGCTGCCAGAAAGACAACTGTGTAATGGACCAAGAGGAAGCTTGGTTATCTGAACTTTTCCAAAAAAACTTAATATTCAGAGGAACATGGAGGGCAGTAAAGGGAATACAAATTACCCAGAGTTCAGCTGGTCTTAAACCCCAGAGTCCAAGTCTTTGCAACACACGCACACACACGCCTACTTCACCCACCCACCCACACCATACAGTAACACTCTCGAACACAGCTCATTGTCTGGCTCCAATCTCTCTGTATCCTCACTCCCCACATCATCTCCACCCACCTACCTCCTTCTTAACTTTTGCTGTATCTGTCATTTTCACCCCCTCCTCATTTTTTGATCCCTTGGCTGATAATGATGAATTTTCCGCAGCTGCACAGGAGTTGGCAGAAAAAGTTAGCTCAGCAAAGTTTTGAAAGTACAGTGAAGAGAGCGCGGCTTTATGATATTAGTGCAAGTTCAACAGGATACTCCGTAAGACAAAGCCATTTTTCCTCGTGCAACAACTTCTATGCGCCTTCTGCAAAATAAGCTTTTTAGGAAGCTAACTTTTCTGTCTTTCATCACCCTGGTGTCTGAGATAATCCGCAGTTCATGCAGCAAATTCTGACTTTGTGGTTACAATTTTATTCCTGGCTCTTCAAGCTTTGAGGACAATCACAGAGGGAAAATAAATAAATGTGCAATTCAGATTCGACTGCTGCTGCATACGCATTTGCGAAAATCCACCAATCAAACCTCGCCTGACTTGTACTTCCAAGTCAAATAAGACAGAAAATCTTTGAAGTGACTGGTTTTCTTCCGCTCTCCTAGTAATTGGACAACACTGTTTTCACCATCCCTTACACTAATCACATATAGAAACAAATTAGGTTGCATATTTTTATTTTTTTGTCTGTACCATGTCTCCATTAAAAAAAAGAGATGTTATCTATTGGGAAAATATTTAATAAATTCTGCATTCCTTATTGCGAATCTGTGCAATTTCTGCACAAAAATGAAACTGCAGAAATTGTGTCCGATATAAAAACATATGCACAACACCTAGAAAATGTAATTAAACGTGGGAACTACAGACCAAATTGGGAGAGCTGTGTTAAAACTGCTACAATATCAAGGCCCATTTCAATACATATTTTGTGTCTAAGTTGGATGCAATAGTAGTACAATAATTCTGTGTTGGGAAGTAAAAGTTTTATTGTTTTTAACCTAATTTACAAAATAACTGAGTACTTCAACAGTTAGGTCTCGGCTAATTCACATATTTTGCAGTTTAGTGTATATGGCAGAAACATTAAGATTCTTATAGTTTAGAGAATTAGGAGTCCTTCTTGGTGGTTTTTATGCACACTAATGTGTAAACCTTACTATGGCTTGCTATTATTTTAGATAATTAAAGGTTTCACATGTTTCGTAGAATGGTTATGATAGCTCTTTTGTTAGGAACAAAACCCAAACCCTCTACATTAAAAAAAGGAAGAAAAAAAACAACAGCTGCAACACGGTAGATATTTAAAACGCCTCATTAATTTTCCTAAAGCTTGCACGTACAGTTATTGCCTTCGAAAGCTGCCTTTTGCCCTCCTCTTCCCTTTTCTTCTCCCTCTTCCTCTCATCTGTGTTCCCTCTCTCCAGGATTATGTGTAGGTTAGAGAGCTAGCACGGTGTGGATTAGCAGGGTCGCTCCTCCATGCTTGGTGTCTATGTTAATGTGATTATGCATCATCAAGCTTGTTTACTGTTAGTACTGTTCGCTAGCTCATTGTTGAAAGCTGACAAAAGTTCAGCCTCCTTCAACCCACTTTCCGGTGCCCACGCCCACACACCCGCACTGCGCTTAAGCTGTCAACACCCCATCTGCTGACAAACAAACAAACTACGCATAAGCATAAATGTTCCTAAAATTCCTGCGCTACTTTTTTATTTAAGAAGCATTCCCTCTGTTTGTTTTTGTAGATGTGTTGTGTGAAAGAAGTTGGACGACATATACATAAATCCGTGTTCTTGGGTTTTCACTGTTACTGCAGGTGCTGTGAGTTTTTTTTTGTATCTACAGGGTACTGTTAAACATTGTATTATATAGCAGGTGTGTCTGCTTTTCCTTCAGCTAGACCACCATCTTTATGTGTCAGCCTCAACCTTTCATTAGCTTAATGAAGCCATCAAGACAGCCTGTTTGTACAGGACACGGTGTATACTTCCCAGCTATGCACTCCATCAGCGCTGAATGAGCCTCTGTGTGGCCTGAGGGGGGTGTGACTTTGACTTGGTATGTCATTAGCCATTGATGTTATTGGCTCATTATCTCCCAATTAGGCTGCTATCAGAGCTAGCTGCCGTTTTCATTATGACTTAGACCTCCATGATCTAACATAGACCAATGCAGCTGATTAAAGATGGTTTCAGCAATAACATGTTGCGTAAGATCTTTGAACTCTCGGTGATATAGTTAGAGTGGAGGTGATATAACACAATGAGGCTGATTAGGCTGGGCATGTATCCTATTGTGCCACTCGTAGAGGTTAAGGAAGAGTAATACTGATTAATGCTTCCTTGGTAGCACGCTTTGTTAATAATGTACAGTCACTTTTCAAAACGGGATTCTTGACGATGACGGCTGCAATTTAAACAATAAAAAATCAAATGGACAATCAATCTGATTTTAATTGTGTCAAATCTGTATTTGAATTACTGAAATTAGGTTCTGATAAAATGTTTAAATAAGTTAAAATCTTAACTGCATTAGATAAATCTGCTGGTGCCTCAAATTTGAATAAGTCCAGGTGAGTTGGTCCAGAAGTCTTTATTTTATAGCAAGTTCAAGAGACCAAAACCAAAGGACTTCTACGGTCTCCCTAAAATGTCACACCAGTTTGTGCAGGTATTTTATGAACCTTGCTTTAAACCATTGTCACATTTGCATTGGACAGTTATTAAGAAACAAACCCATGTTTAATTAGGAAGTGTGCCAGCTGTGAGCTTTCAGTGTGAAATATATTTTAAAGACATGTGAAGCATTTCTGGTCAAATCTGTAGAGCAAAAAATGTAAAGCAGTCTGAAAAGCCAAAATACCACTGGGGTTAGGTGGGCACTATTTTCTGCATCATTTTTAATATTGCAAGATACCAGAATTTCTTTGAATTTGAATCTGATGTGGCACATCACATAAAACCCCCATTTTCCACTTTATAAAATTTGATACATTTTCGGTTCTTTTGAAATAACTAGCAACACAACAAAGAACACAAAAGCTTTTACAAGGGTCAAAATGGAGTTAGCATTACCCACTAAAACTTTTTTGAGATTGAAAAAGGTGTCTCTAGGGACTTTTTATGTGAAGGCAGGGGAAAACAGTGGCATAAATAGCTCACATGGACCTCCATTTGCTTAGCACTTCAAAAGCAGCTTCTCATCTGTTTGCCCCAATGCTCAATCCCATGCCTCACAGAGCATCCAGCCCAGTAACAGGTGTTCAGATAATTTTTAATTTTTAAAATGGCGGGTTTCCTCAGAGGCAAAACTTTTAGCTGCAAGTGGCTTTCTTCCAGAACACTCAACTGTGAATTCTCTGCATAGTTGTTATCTTTTTCTTTTTTGTCTTATTCTTCTTTTTCATGGTGGTTACCTAATTTAGTCAAATTTATTTGTACGGCACATTTCAGCAGCTGGGCAGTTCAAAGTACTTTACATCATAAAACATCTTTCAATCATCATGTATGAAAGAAGCAATAACATTACATTTATCCAAATGTCCTCATCAAAATCAAGCAAATACACATCAAATATTTCAATTTTCCACTTACTTCTGGTCAAAACCACACTAAACAGTTTTATAAACTACGTAATTATTATAAGAAAACTAATAAATGTAGAAGAAAAAAAAATATTCTTCCTCAGTGATCTCCCCAGTTGTCTGTTCTTGTACGTTGCACCATCAGGTGAACCTCATCAGTCTAATCAATGCACCGTTCATCTTCCCATGATGGTGCACTTACTGCTGCAGAACGTTTAGCAACAGAGGACAGCTACACCACACATTGTCTCTCATCCATAACCAATCCAAAATGGAGGGGATCTTCCCATAACTCTTAACATGTTCTCAAAAGAAGAAGTAACTGAGTTTTCTTTAAACAGCCTACCGTGATGTAATTACTGTTTTAAGGGACATTGAATAGTGTTCTCGTAAACTGATACATTTTTGAGACTGAAGTTATTTCAAGAGGGTAGAAGTCTGCTCTAGTCCCTGCCCTCCAGCACTAGCCATTAGCTTTAGCCTTTGGGAGCAACTAATCTGGATTTATAATAAATGAAGATGTCAAGAAAGTTATATATTGCAGGTAATATATTGCCTGCTTATAACATTCTGACATAATCTCACTTCAAAAATCCTGAACAATCCCCTTGACTATAGCGCTCCTGTGACCTCCTATTACATTATTAGAATATATAGACACGTGTTCTCTCATTGTACCCCCACACACAGTCTACAGCTTCTGAAGGACATGGACAAATCTGTGTGAGTGCCCACGTTAAAAGACTAATCATCTCTGTTAATCATCCAGGGTGGGTCAGCCTCTAAGGCAGGGACAAAAATCGCCTCTCCTCTGGTAAATCAGAGCAAGAGAATAAAGTCATGCAAATTAGAAGCCCAGAAAAAAATTACAGACACCATGTTTGTCCTTCACTTTGACCATGGAATCAGTGCCAGCTGGGCAATACTTCTCCTTCAAGTTGTATTACTTTCTTAATTAATCGACCACTAACTCCTTGAAGTGATGAGATATGCAAGAGCTGGCTGTTATATCAATTATCCAGCTTTAGTGTTGTAAAATATGTAAGATAAATTGCATACAGTGCCCTGCAGAAGTACTCATACCCTGAGAACTTTTTCACATTTTGTCATGAGAAAGCATCCAATGAAGGGCCAGTCTAACACATGGGAATGCATTCATCTAAGCCATTCTTATGTAGCTCTGCATTTACAGGGCTTTGGTGGTCTCTGTGCAAAGTACATCTAAGTCTCAAGTATTTTGCAACCTTCTTTCAGAATCTTCCAGACACAGCATAGCTACCTAAAAAAAATCAACTCTAATCAACTTTCCTGATCCCTGCTGAAGAAAATCACCCCAAACTTATGATACCACCACTAAAATATGTCCAGGCTGTGTTCAATGTATTTTCTTCCACACAAGGTTTGTGGCAAACTGCAGGTGGAACATTATGGCTTTATTTTAACGCTGGTTTTATTCTTGGCACTGCTACAAAAGACCAAACTAATAGTTTATCTTCTCCAACAGCGACAGGTGAGCATTAATCAGGGAAACAGCCAAGAGGTCCTTGGTAACTCTTGGGAGACCGTTAAGGTTTCTGGTACCTTCCAAGCTGCATGGAGAGGTTCAAAATCTATCAGCGCTAGAAGTACTATTAAGCCAAATTTTTTAAACCGCCATGTGTTTCAGGTGGTGTCCACATCAAGGTCCCCAAAAACAAACAGCTATAGCTTAAATAGAAAAGATGTAAAACAGAAAAAAGGACCGCAGAACAACAAAATCAACTTTCTTTAGAGTTAATTTGATGGTCTTTTAACATTTAATTTGGGTTCCTCCATATAATCAGCTTTTGAAGAAAAATCATAATCAAGTATGGTCTCTGTGTGTGTGTGTGTGCGTGTGTGTGTGTATTGTTGGTGCCCTTCCCAGCGCGCTGCATTTCTGCGTGTTTACCCGTTTAGTGGGGTTAGTTCCCTGATCCATGAGAACTCCGTAAAGTGTCTGCCCGGTGATTAACTCCACATCGCAGCGCAACGTCTTCCCCCTCGCTGCATAAATGGGCTTTAATTGAAGGGAGCCGGCTCCTTAGCGGGGAACCTCTTTCACTCTGCGTCGATTAAAACGTCATTTTACAGCCAAAAAAGAAACACGTTCCCAATCACTGCCCTTGAATTATTGTTCTGTAGCTCGAGGCTTGTATTTTAAAGTCACTGAATAATTGCAATCAGATTATTCTAATCAAGTGCTGGAACAGTAATTACAGGTTACAGTCATTTCAGCTGCCCTGGAAGTCCCATACACACAGCTGGTGCGTGTATTAAAAGTTTATGTCGCAGGAGATAAATTTAATGAAGAGGATTGTAATCTTTCAGCCACTTCTAGGTAGGTTTCACCAGACCCAGTTATGGTGAATATTTTTTTTCTGTCTTTGGCCACTGTCATCCTGCCCCCTCAATCAACCACGGCTGGCCAAAAGCGCCAAACAGCTTTCCCAATAGGACTAAACGCGTTTCCTCCCACTTATATCCCCCCACTGATAACCTCATCTGTGCCCAGGTCTGTATTTCATGTCAGAGCAAACATTAGGTGACTTAGTGCGGTGCCAAGCTGTCAGAGAGGCATAAAAATTACAATCTGGAGGTCTGTGTGACAGTGGAACCGTCTTTCCTAATCCTGTTTACGCACATCCGCATCACCCTCTTCCAAAACAGAAACGGCGTGCTTTCTGTTTCGTGTGTGTGTGTGTTTGTGCGTGTGCGTGCATGAATGTGTGCTTGTTTTCATCACCGTTTGAGTTTGTGTCTATATCTACAGTATGTCTGCCACTCCGAATGTGTGTATGTATGAGTGTGTGTAGCTCTATGAACTGTTAATGTGGAAGGTGTCGCACATGCCCCAAATGTATAATTCAATATGACTAATCATGGTGGTGGCTGCCAGCCCAGCAGCACTGGCTGACAGGCTGGGCCCAAAGCTAATTTGATAAGGTTACAATGCTCTCTTGAGCTGAGACTCCGATTGAGAAGCAGCAGCATCAGTCGTAGCTCAGCCACTCAGCACGTAGCTGAGACAACATCCCTATTGACTTTTCTTCCTTGACAGTTTGTCTCCACACCTAGTTGTGTCACACATTATCCTTTTTCCATTAGACTACCAGTGCTGGAACTTCTGCTTTACATATTTATTGGTAAAATGATAAAGGAGAGAAATATTGCTCAAGTAGATGATGGTCATTTTGACCATTGACATTTCTTGCCTTTGCAGTTTTGGTCGATGAAGAGCCACCTCCCACAGGTCGCCTTGCATTGACCTTACATCGACTCTGAGACATTTTGGAGGAAATTTAATAATTTAATATCTTTTAATTTAATTTAATATCTTCTTTGACAATCAGTTAAAATAATTTTCCATAATCGACTTAGAGTCTACCATTTTAAAATGTGCTTATCCTATCTTTATCTAAGAGTTCCCACACTGTAAGTTAGGCTTAGTTACAGGTAAATAGTCAATAAGGTACAATTATTTTACAGAACCACAATCAATTAAAATATGGTGTAATACAAAAATATCAAACTGTCTTAATTCTTACTGGCATGGAAACATTTCTACCTCCTTGGGTCTTTTGATCAATATTGATGTTATAGCCTCACACAGTTGTTTCAGGTTTGTTTGCTGTACAACAATGATGTAAATTGCCCATGTCATCACATCCCAAAGGTTGTGGTGGATCTAATTTAATCTTCATAACATGGTGGGTTTTTTGTTGGATGCAGTCATCAATAGATGGGTTTTACTGCGGTTACTAATGGGTGAAAATAAGCAACAACACTGAGGTATTAGGTAGCCAACAGTATTTAAATGATTCCATGTTGGCACCGCAGGATTGAAGAAATAGTAATGTATGAACATCCCACAAAATTAACACTATCAGAGAAACCATCCTGTCTGCTACGGACGACCATACCAAGTCTGCTAAATCTTCTTTTTTTCATATTCTGATGCTCAATTTGAACTTTGGCAACTTCTCTTCACCACTTCTAGATAACGAAAGGCCTGGAGTTGTTGCATTATGACTGGTTAATTTAATGCTGTAGACAAGCTAGATAAAAAATAAATATGGCTGATGCTTCAAGGTAAGTAAATTAGCCAATGTGAATTTAATAGTTGGCATAAAAGACAGTTGCTGGGACAACACAACAGATTTTTGAACATTTCTCTGGCTAATATTTTATCCATAAATATCAATTCCATAAACATTTATCCTTTGGGGTGCTGTATGTATTTAAGAAAGTTCTCTCTGTCAGACTGTGTGAAGAGTGACATATCGGTCAACAGCCGGTGTCACATGAAAGGAAGAGGAAATTGTGCGAGAGCAAGGGAGGCAAGGAGTGTCATCAAATGGTTAAGATAAAACTGGCAGGTTATTACACTTTTTCACATTCTGAAGTCCAATATAAAATTTCTATTATAAGGACAATTAATTACCCTGGCAAAATGGCAAATGTGCATCCTTGTCAGGTGAAGTGTACTCTGATGGCCTTTCCTCAAACAGAGAATGTGAAGATTTGATCTCTTCTAATGGTTCTGCAGGAAAGGGTAATTACGGCATGGTCAAAGCTAATTTGCTTTCTGCCAGATGAACTGTTGTATTTTATTGCGGGCTGACATTTTAAAGTAATTATGGCACTGTTGACCCCAGACAATTTCAGTTGTAGCGTAGTCTTGGGTGATCCTCTCTCTCTTTCTCTCTCTCTCTGAATGGAAGTCAGAGGCGTAACAAGGTAATGACACGGACGGAGAGAGCCATATGGGGTCCTCCATCTAGCTCACAGCCTCCAAGCTTCACATCATCATTACCTGCAATGCATTTCACATTGACTTTGCATCCCAGAAGAAACATATGCCAATGCAATGATGATATGTGTGTGTGCGGGCATTTGTTTTCCTCCAAGCAGGTCAGAGTGTACGCGTGCCTGTGAGGTTGATGTGTGTTGTGTTTTCATCCCAGTGTTGCATTCATCGCCTATCACACAGATCTATGTATCGATGAGGGTGTAATTATGTGCCTCAGTGATCATCTCTCTGTTTCTTTACTGCACAAGAATTAAGTAGGCAAAGGTCAGTGTGAGCTCCCTGAAAATTGCCTGCAGAAAATCATATGGCGATGAGAGCAATTATGGATTTTTTTTTTCCCTCTCAGGATCCCCCGTACCCACCCTCTCTCTCTCTTCCTTGTACTTGTTTTCTCTCTGTTTCTCTTTTGTCAATGAACATTTGAGAAGATGTCAATCGATGGGCGCTTTTAGAAGCAACCTTCTTGTTTCTGCTTCTGCAGCCCTATGAATTATTTCTCCAGAATTTTCTGGTTGGTCTACAAATAGGTGCACTTGCTTTCTTACACAATAATTGTGGAAAAAAAATATCTGCAAGGAATAGATGCTTCATTATTTCACAAGATCACAAAAAGGCAACTGTGATTGCAAAACACTACAGATAAATACTGTATTATCTTCAGATGTGTGCAGTTTTTATGGAGGGCTACTTTGGTCTTTATTTAGTACCTGATGATTCCATTTCATTGCTGTAATCATACATGCAGCTGAAAATATAACACTTTACAGTGAAACTTTTTCTGGAAAATTCAAACTTGGTCTAAATGAAATGAAATTAATTAAAATGTTAACTCATTTAATTAGTTTAATTTATACTGTTGCATAAATAGAGTAACACAGTGAACACATTTTAGCCATTTCCTTCAATGATAGTAATTTGTAGCTGATGAAAACTTACATTTCAACTCCTTAGAAAATTTTAATATTTTAAAACCAGTCAATGTGTGTTGATAAGATGGTCTGTGTAGACCATCTTACTGTAGACCATCTTACTGGTCTTTACTCCTCTACATGTGTAGAGGAGTAAAGGGTGAGGTGTGAGTGTGATGTGTAGCTGATCACCTACATTTTTCTGTAGTATATTTTGGGTATGTTTTCATGATGAAAGAGAAAACAACCAGTTGCATTAAACAACATTAAAAGTTTTAGTCCTACCACTCATCCACATGATGCCCAAAATGTAAATGTAAAGTACTACATAAAAGGTCAAATCTAGCAATGACTGGAAATTTGGTTTAGTTCTGTTTACTAATAATGTTGTAAATTTGAAGAATGTGATAGACATAAATATGGGCCAACATTTGCTAAAGAAAAAAAAATGTTTTTAGTGGTTTTATTATGTAGACCTGTTGTAGCTGTAGGTGAACACATGATGGAATCACAGGTGGTGAAAAAGCCTTCTCATTTCATGGACTTCTACTGAAATAGTACCGTAGTTCCTGACTAACCCTGCAGACAGTGAGGTTGACACTTTAGTGGGCTTTTCTCTGTACCAGAGGTGTGTACAGTCAGCTTGTCTTTGTTTAGAGTGCACAAATAAATTCTGTGTTGAAAGAGCAACGTACTTTATTGCTGTTGAGAAATGCCTGACATGAAGGTTTGGGTTTTTCCTCTTCTCTCACTTTCTCTGTCGTCACTGTAGCTGAACGGGAAATAAAGACGACATGCTGGTTTGTTTGATTGCTTTTAAGGTACGTGGTGGAACATGAATAACATTCTTCCTTGTATAAGTTTAAAACAATCCTGCATTGGTCCGGTGAGTCAGAGTAAAAGGCCCGTTTTATACATTTTCAGGACATACACATGCACTGTTGCAGTTTGAGGCTTTTTGACATTCATTCCTGCATCAGTGCATCATAACATAGATATGATTACTATGTGGTACTGCTAAATTGTTGATGAAGCCCAGTTATGTCTGTTATCTAACTCCAACTCATTAAAATTGTTAGGTCTGCTGAGTCTCATCCTCTTCTTGAGAGAACCCCTTAGATTATCTGTGGGATTTTATGTTGGTTCTCCTGGTTGCTCAATCAAATCCAGTGATACCAAGGACATTGTCGGCAGAGGGATGTATTACTTCTTTCAATATTTCATGGTTACAGCTACACCCAAACCCCCAGTCCCTTTACTCAGGGTAACACATTTATGAAAAAACAACCACATTGTAACCTATATCCTGGATACATGGGCAAGGGGACTCCAATAACTCTGACAGTATGCAAGTCTCCCCCAAACTCTCGCATAGGCTTTTCTTCAGAATCCTCCCGATTCTGCAGTTACCGCTTCTCCATGTCCACTTTTTTCCACAACTTTTTCTTTCCAAAATGATGCCCTCTATATGAACAACCAGCTTTTCTCTCAATTACCCTTTGTTCTGTAGCTTATTGTACATGTCTGAGAACTACAAGTTGGGTTTTTACTTCTATTTTCCCTTCTGATGCACCTGTATAATCACACTTTTCCAAAGGCCACTTTTCAATTCTCCCCACAACAACCCGGATCACATAGAGGTCGACACTTAAAACATGTCATCACAAACAGCTCCTGGCAAACAAAAGAGTCCTTAACGCTACATGTTTTAATGGTGGACCAGGGCAGGCCGGTGCAGCCCAGCCCAGCAGGTGTCTCTCACACATCTTAGTACTGGGAAACACTCCCTCTCATTCAATCTGTCATCGACCACAATGGCACAAAAAAAACTCTCGTCTGATGTGAACACAATGGCCATCAAGCACAAACAGGGCTATAGCTTAGCAATGCCCAATACCATAGAGGAAATACATTTGTAGAAAATGAATAAAGACTCTTGAGATAATTTTCCTTTTAATTATGAGATTGGAATGGATACTGTACTTATTTAGTTTATAGATACCATTTTATATAATTAAATGTATTGCCTTAGTGCTTTGGGAAGAAAAAAAAACGTGAACGTGAAGAAATAAGCACAGTCCTATAAAATGATTTAATTTAGTAGTAAGAAAATATAGTTTAGTGTCCTCCATTTATTCATAGAGGTCATAGATAGGTGCATGAGCTGAACCACTTATAATGGGTGAATTTACGCTTGTTGAGCTGTTTTTGCGTCCCAGCTGTGTAGCGTATGTTAGACCGGTACAAAAAGGTCCGAGGAACTCTATAACTTCCATAAACAATTGGTTGCAGGGATCAAAGGCAACAAGGCTGCTCTCTGCTGCCTGTAGGGGTTGTAAGTGAATATATGGCCTGCTGTGCATTGTGGGACCGGCATTTCTGCTTCATCTCTGAAGGAATTGTATACCCAATAATGAAAGCCTTGTCAATCACAACATTCAAGTTTGATCATGTGAGGGTTTAGCCTAATATGCTGTACAATCGTGTTTTCAGGAGGTTCTTATACTTTTCACTAACTGCTCCATCTTTTGTGAACTAATGACGCTATCTCCCTCATTAATATGCATTTAAACGCTTTCCCAGGTGATGGCCTGGGTGCAGGGTTAAAAAAAAATCCTAGTGGTCTAAATCTAACATAATTTAAATCAATTTTGAGCTTATGGTGTTCTGTGGCAACATGTTCTCCAATCGTTATCTTTATATATTCTTCAATGTATATTTCTGATCTTCAAACAGTAGTTTAGGCTTTAGATGGTTTAACATGTTGTCAGTATCTTGTCTTAGACAACACACCAAGTTCACAACCTCATAAAAAGAGAGAAGAAATTCAGCTAAAGGACACAATGCAGTCATGAAACAGTACAAATTAAATGTCCTAAAGTTAATATTTCAAAGTCGAGACAAAATAAGCAACAAACCATAGGTGCCAAACAAATGTATTTTATATGAAAAATACTGAAATAAAGGAGGAATGACAGACAAATGTTCCCCTTTAACTTTTTCCACATTTTGTCAAGTTGTCACTACAAACTGCAGCATGTCTAATTTGAATTTTATTACCCTGGAAGAAAAGTTGTCTGTCACTGTTAAAGACTTGAAACTGGGTAGCAGGTTTGACATTCAGCAGAGAGGGAACTCTAAACAAACAGCCAGTCCGTCAATAAAATGATTTAAACGAAGCACATCCATTTGTCAGCTTGTGCTTCTTAGATTTTCATTTGTAAAAAGATTAAATCTTATCCAAAATTCCATCCACTTCTACTTGTATACTTTTATTCTTGCTGTGCTGTGATATATCAATTACTAAACATTATTATGAAGGACTGTAAGAAGAGAAGTGCAAGACTGAGTGACGGATGTTCTTATTACTGATGAAAAGCAGCTTTGGGACGATTGATGATGACATTTGATGCTCATTATTGTCTCCATGATTCCATGTTTGTGCAGGGTATATATATATATATATATATATATATATATATATATATATATTCTTTTTTTTTAATTTTATTTATTTATTTATTTATTTTTTTAGAAAGCAGCATATCATCTTGGACACACCCTTGATTCCCCATTCATAGCCACCAGTGCATGCAGCAGATACCTCTTATGTAACCAATGTAAATAGATTAACAAAAAACCTAGTCCTAAAGTCATGACACAACAGTGTTTAAGCAATTGTCTCAATTTTTCATTCTCTTCAGTTGTACATTTCTTTGAATCTGGGTTTGCTATTTTTAATAGCTGCCGTTTGCACACTTGAATTTCCCCACTGAGGAACAATAAAGGTTGTTTCCTCTTATCTATTCCAATCTAATAGTTGATTTCTCACATTTTCCCACCTGAGCTCGACTGTGTTTGTGATTAATGTTTTACACCTGGCAGTTTAGATGGACAGCTACGCCCTGGTAGGGTTGCAGCTGTGTCAAACCTGATGACACTCTGATGCAGCTCTGAGATCTTTAAAGCTTTGGATTTTATTATATTCCAACTTTTCTTTAAACGTGTCCACGACTTTATATCCCTGTGTGTTCATCAGTGTTTACGATGCTGTTTGTTTACTGATGTTCACTAACAAGCCTCTGAGGCCTTTAATGAACAGCTGCATTCATACTGAGATTACAATAAGCACCAGTGACTTCGGTTAGTGAGAAAGTATTTAGATGTATTAGAATAAAGGGAGAATAAATTAAGTTGCTCAGGTTCTCACACCATGCATTTGTGTAGCATTAATGTGTGCATTATGATGTGATCAAATACCTGTGGATGAGACTCAGCCTACAGGTTGGATTATGTCCCAGGAGGTGATGAGTATAATAATAGGTCTACTGTATTAGGTTAGTGCTGTTCCGGCCTGTCTATTCTTAAATGTTCCTGAGAGCCCCCATCATGATTACCGTTCGATGTGGATCTTTGTAAGAGGAAAAAAATGACTCTTTAATTCATCATGCAATCAACCAACCATATAATTTAAATACTTCTATGGGAATTAGTCTAATGTTATGATAATTGCTGCACAATTCAGTATAATCTTTTTTTTTCTCCCAGTTGGAATTGCTAGATGTGTCACAATAACCGTAGGTGATCAAGGCACTTTAACCGGTTAATAAATGTTTGGAAAACAAACTGTCATGACAGGACTGTTTGATGGAAATGTTAAACTGTCTTGCTTCCAAATTAAGAACAGACCTGAAATGCAGAAGCAATGGACTGTTTTTCTTTAATGTTATTTAAGAGAAGTAAATCTGACATTATTCAAAAGGTTTAAACAAACGGGGCTCAAGTGAAAACACGTTTAAACTCAAGATTACAGTTGAAGGAAGTCAACATTTCCATTTCCTGTTTCATTTTTGTCTGATACACATTCAGGTGGGTCATCACCCTGTTTGCAACACAACCTTTGTTCTTTGTCTCCAAGGAGGGTTGAGTGACTAAGTATTGTGTGTGAAAACACACACATACACGCACACACACACAGTGATGTTTTTGTATTTTTGTCTGGCCATGTTCACGTGTATGTGCGCTGTGCGTATGGAGAGGGAGGGGGCAGGGGCATTGCTTTCACAGCCCATCACCTTCACTTCCACACCCAATTTGTCATGAGTGTCACGCGTCAGGGTGAAAGCTGAGAGAGTCACTACAAGAAAATGGCTGCTTCCACATTACAAATGGGGAAAGTAACGGGACAGTGGCTCAGGGGAGGCAGAGGTGATGTTGCAGCGTAGCCGCACAAGGAAGACAGTGAGAGTAAAGAAACAAATAGACACAATTGAATACAATGCAAGGGAATTGTCCTTTAATTTTTTTCAAGCACATTCACTATTTGTAACCTGCTAGCCGTTTTCCCCAGTGTTGCGCATGGGCCATGCTAAGTAAGTGGGTGTGGTAGGTGATGTGGCTGCCATGTTCTGACTCTGACTGATGAGCTGTGCGGTTGGTACTGGGCATCTATAAACATCTGCCTCACTGTTGAGTGACAGGTCATTAGCAGTTTAATCAGATTCCAGCGTTAGTGCTGGTTGTGATTATTGGCTCTTACCAGCCCCTCCCCGACTCTGCATGTCATTATTGCTTTTGATGGCATCTCTTTTATTTCAATTTTCCTCAAGTTGAACCAGGTGGCCCACTGCATTTACATCACATTACAATGTCCCTGATTGTAAATTAGTTTGAAAGAATACTATGAAGATAGGGGAAAGTTTGAGAACTAAGACAAAAACACACAAAAATAGAAAGAAAAAAAGAAAAGAAAAACACCTGATTGGACTTCACAGGGTGTCAGAGCTGGCTTTGTATGTGCAGGTATACATTTCCATGACTTTTGTGTTGGCCAAATCCGGCCAGTCACAAAAGCCATTACAGAGGGGTAAGGCTTGTAGCTGGAGGATTACGGAGTATAGAAGTCCATGTTCGTCTCTTGCTGAAAACTATCAGTGACATCCTCACCTGCTCAAATCCCTCAGCATTACTCTTTCAACGAAATGACCTGACTTTCTAATAATGCTATACACTCAGACACAAAGACCAAGACACCAGCTAAAAATGCAGCAGCACTTGTTTGTTTGGCAGCTTTTTACAAATAAAATGAAGTTGTTCATAGCACAAAATGGTTCGTAATTGTGAAATAGATGAAAATTGACACATTTTTATTTTATTTTACTTATTTATTTATTGTATTTGAATTCTGGTGACTGTCTATATTCAACCCCAATTGAGCCATTATTAAGTAAAAAACAGATCACTGCAACAAGTTCAAAATCATTTGGCTGATGACCTACTTTGCACATCTGGAGATTGAATTTTTTGACAATTCTTCTGTGCAAAACAGCTCAGGCTCGGTGGAGCTGGATTGAAAGGATGTGTTACCTTGATTTAAGATTCTCAATTGGATTAAAGATTTTTTAAATTTTCTTTGTTGAGTGCATGGGACATTTGTTATGAGTTGGCACTATATAAATACATATGATTAAAGTCTGGACTTTTAATAGGTGATTCCAATGAAAAAATACACTCTTAAATTCTGTCCTCTTTGAAAACCTTTCCTAAAGAAAACTTTACCTGCCTCAAGGGCTCCAAGGTTGGCCTGGTTTGTAGATGCGTCCATATTTTCCATAACTCTAACCAGTCTTCTTGCCTCTGTAAAGGAAGCCTACCTATTGGTTGATGTTGCCAAGATCATGTTTTATCAAATGACATGATGGTGATGTTCAGTGTTTCTTTTCCGATTCACATGAGCTGAACATAATTGCATGTTCAGGGATTTTTGTTAAAAAGTTGGAATTTTGTACACAATTTTCTTTTCACTTTACACATATGCGTATTGTGTTGGTCTGTCTCACGAAATCTGAATAAAAGACATGAATAAAGGTTGTTGTAACATAAATATGGAAATGTTGTACAAGTCTGAAGACTTCTACAAAGAATGCTGTCCTCACGCGGAAGCAACTTCAACAAATTCAATCTGTACTATAAATGTATGCTGTGTAGTTTTGTGGCTGTCATTCCCCTTTCCCTCCCCAACCCTTTCCTTCAGATGACTCAATTTGCAATGGAAAAAGCTGGTCTTCCTTTGAAGTACAACCTTTCTTTCCTCTCCCTCCCTCCTTCCCACCCTCCATCCTTCTAGTCTCTTTGGACTGTACTGTGACCTTCACTGACGTTCCACCTGCAGGAAGCCATGTTTGATTCTCTGTCTGCCGAGACGCCTGCTTGACAGCAGAATGGTGTCATAGGACAGAGTGGAGGAATTTCTCTTTCTCTGTCATCATTAAGGGGCTTCCCCCTACGGTGAGGGGGATGAAAAGTACGATTTAATGTTCTCTGGAGAGTGGCAGCAGAAGAAAAGCTCAAAGCCCTGCATGCTGGTTTCTGAGTGGGTCACTCCATCCCTTGCAGCGAATGGGATGTCCCTGAGGAATTTACCATAGACTGGTCTGAAAGGATGGGGATTAAGACCCTTTTAAGGATGGAAATGTAACAAAAGGAGCACTTTTATGATGTAGCAGCATAAAATGAGGGGGTCCATTGTGCAACTGATTGCAAAAGATCTTTGAAACAGGCGGCGCTGCTCTGCATGCTCGCCTGGCCCAGTGGGCTTTAAAGGTTTGTACAAAATGACTTGTCTACATTAGGGACGGAGCGGCTCTCGCTTAGGAGGCTGCGTAGAAGATTATTGGTTTGTTTCTATTTTCACCACTCACTCCTCCCTCTGCCTCTCTGTCCCCTTTCTTCATCATTCACTCCGTCCTCTCTGTCTGGTATCGGTGCTGGACTCTAGCGGGTAACAGAGTCCCAGTGAAAGTTGGGTAATTTAGCGCAAGAGGGAAAGTAATTAGCATGGCCTCAGGCGTGGCTCAGTTAGAAAAAGAGGCAGCAGAATGGTTTGGACGTGAATGGAAAACGCCATCCTCAGCTTTGAGGCAGCAATGAGCAGATGCTTTGAATGTGCCTACGGCAAAAGCCCATCCTGCAAGAGAAGGAGGAAACCTCAGCAAGCATCGTAATATGATGTATGTTCTAGGACAAGGCTCTTAAACTGTGTTACAGCATTGTTTTCCTTCAGAGGCAGTCAGACCCCCTCCCCAAAAAAAAAGAGAAAAAAAAAAAAAACCAGTGTTATACTAATTATTTGCTGGATGAATTTGATCAAATTGACTGCGGTGTAAAACCAGTTATCACCTAAAGCCAAAAAGATTATCTGTTCAAGTACATCAATCTCAGTTTTTGAAAAAAAAAAAAATACTCATGTGGTGAAGAACATTTTGAGAACTCCCAATCAGGACTAGAGTAGACAACATGAGTCAGGAATGAGCTTTGGTGGCTATTTGTCTTTAAATTCAGAACATCAAAACCAACTTAACCATGTAAAAGTTTTAAGCTGGATAACCAGTAGGAGTAACTCATGAATATGCTCAGTGATCAAGATAACTACTGGTACTGACGAGGTCCAGGTCAATGTTTGTCAGCGCCAGTCATGGTTTTAAAAAATTAAATACAATTCTAAGTCATGTAATTGTTTACTTATTTTGTTCAGTCAGCCATGCCAGGTCTGAATTGGAAGATGCTTACTTTTTGTTCTTTGTTTTCTTTACCTTCCAGTGGCCAACTTTAAGTCATTCGTACCTTGATTTGCACTCATATCTGTGCCCTTTCACCCCCTCTTTCTTTCGGCCATTACAACTGTTCATTCCATTGTTATCATGCTATAGTGTGTTTTTCCAAGCCATCATAAGTGCACACATGCTGGTACCAGTTTTACACCTGTGTGTCAGTGACAGGAGACATGCTGCTCAGCACTCCGTTGTAAGAATCATAACAGCAAATCAGGAAAAGGGCAAAAATCTTTTCATTTTTTTCCCAAGCAAACCTATCAAATATCTATTTGCATCTTATTTACATCTTTATTAGTAATGCAAACTAATAATGCTGTGAACTCTGGGATGAATGTTCAAACTTTCTAGCATCAAGTTCAATATAAGAGACTAGAGAATGCTTGTGTGGATGATTTAGTGATACACAAAACATCAGAGGTGCAAATGTTGGACTTTTAAGGTCCATTGCAAACCAAAAAACCTTCTGACGTAGAATTCCAACTTTAACTTTTTGTTCATCAATTTTAAAGTTGGACATTTTAAGCTCTCTGTAATTATGAAACTGCATCTCCCAACCAATCATGAATGGTCAGTGATTTTTGTTCTTTAGTTTAATGAAATAAACTTAAAAAAAGCCAAAGTTTTGTTTCAATAACATTTATATTAACTGTCAAAAATGATGGACGCATGCTATTTACTGAGGTGGTGGTTGTTATGCAAAGTTTGAGAACCAGTTACAGTACGTGTGTCACCAGAACCAGTGTCCTGTTCTAAAATGTCTCCATTACATTTAATTCAACAGTACAGTTGGTGATATGTTTGGTGATTGATTAAAAGACAAAAACAACCAAAAAATGCCTCAATTTAAAGTATAGCAAAGCTTCTTAGCAATATGTCTGTTTATTTAGGTTGTGAACTGCAAGGTGATTCAGAGCTTGCAGAACCATACATTGCCATGCATTTTCAATAAGAAAGGCTGTGTTTGGTTATGTGTTTAAAAAAGAAAAATGCACATTTTGGCACATAGAACATGGGGTGATTGTGAACACTAGAGGGGGAGCTTACCCATGATGCCTTTTCTGAGGTGTTCTCAGGACCCCACCACCTCCACACCTTTTATCACCCCCCGCCTTCCAGCAAAGGCACAGGGAGACTTCCAGGGGTCAGGGGCCAAAGGTCAAGAGAAGCAACGGGCCTTTTTATTGTCATTCTCTCAGGAATGAAAGCGCTAGTGTTTGCGTAAGTGCATGCTTATTTGTGTGTTTTCTATTACTTTGCTTATTGTTGTTTTCTCGACACAGGCACAGTTGAGAGCGTATTGCAACAAAGGACATTTGCCCTCACATAACCATTAAAACGTGTGAAAACCAAAGATTCCTCAAACATACTACTACAGTACATGGGTTTTTAATTACCATGCGTGTGGGTTCAGCAGTAGATGTGTTTGTACAGAGGTATTTGGAGAGGAGGGGGCCTGACTGGCTGCTGCTGAGAAGTTTAGGAGGCCTCACACTGAGACGGGAGCCTTTAAAAGGCCTCTGGAGGGAGTGTAATATCAAGAGCAGGATTATTCCCCAATCCCTCTTTTCCTAGCCCACCCCCCCTTTAGCTCCCTCTTGCCTTCCCGTTCTCTTCTCTCTTCAGCTGACCCTCATCACCTCCCTTCTCACTCCCAACAACATTTAAATGTCTAAAGAGTAATTGAATGAATTATCATAAAATTTTGACAAATTCATTGGACGTCTGAGCGAACCAGACGTTCCCCTCTGCTTGCGTCTAATAAGACATGACATTTGAAATCAGTTCATGTAGTGGTTGAACCTTTTACGTTTTCCCTTGGATTCAGAAAACAAAGGGCCATACATGTAAGAAATGGGAGGAAAAAAAAAAAAACTTAAACGCAACACACACTGCAGACTTTAAAAGAAAACGTGTTGACTCCAGCCAGAATCATGGCATTTATCCATGTTGTACTCCTACATATGCAGACCGTGCTAAATTCTTTTTTAAACTTGTTTTGAAGATGGGCTTCAAAAACCGAAGCCAGTAGCTGCAGAAGCGAAAAGGGAACTTTTGTGGGGGATGGAATTTAGCGCTGCACAGACTGTTCATGTTGACCTCAGTGTTCCCACATCAAAGGGCCTCCCCAACCCACTTCCCTCGACTCAAGCTGAAAAGAAGTCTTTAGTTTTGCTGTGGAGGCTTGTGTGTGTTTATATGTTTTGCAATGGGACCTTCAGGCTGCCTTGTGTGCTGCCAACAAACAGCACAAATACCGACTTCCTGGGCTCCTATTGAAACATTCTGTACTAAAAGAGATGCTCTAATATACATTCCTTCAGAAATATGTGGCTTCATGTGATTTTTCTTGAGATTTTTGTTCAGTGGTAGTTTTTAAAGAGTTTTGTCTTACTGTAGTTCATTAAGCACACTGCAAGTTAACTGAAGTGAGAGGTCAGAGGTCTGTCAGCAATTTGGCATGTTTAGAACACTATCATGTTTTTTCTAGTCAGAGCTGCGTCTCATCTGGGCAAATAAAGATAAATCTTCTGTGTGTGGAGGTCACATACACAAAACACAGAATAAAGACGCGTATCATCTCACTAAAGTGTTCACTTTAAACCACAGAGGCAGCATGCTGGATTTTTTGAAAAACAGTAGAGAGAATAGAGATAATTTGAACTGATATGTTTGTAAAGCCTTCGCGTGGTTCAGGAGTTGTACTTACAATTTTTCTTTAATTTGGGGAGGAAACCGGCAATGCTTTCAGGGCCATCCACACACTCTTGTGTGGATCAGGTGTGTCTCCAGTGAAAGGCGTTAACTCGCTACCTTACAATTTCCTGACTAAATGTTTCACTATTGTACTTTTTGTCTGAGTGATGGAGTCACTATTACAGCGACTTCACCACTTTGGGTTTCAAATATGAATGCTCTTACAGTTTTAAAATAAAAATGAAACATATTATTACCATTATGTATCATTAACACATTTAAACATATATTAATTTAATATATCAGTTACGCCTGTTAATTAAGCTGCTTTACATTCTAAATCCTGCACATAAACTTTTTTGTAGTGATGCAAGCAGGATGTAAAGAGGTCTGGTTGTGTGATCATTCACACTGACAATACAATATATAGAAAGCTGATTTGTTTGTTTTTGAAATATGCAGCTGCCCAACAATAAAAAAAAATACCTTGATTAAGATCCTTGGTCAAACCGAAATTAATTTTTAAAGACCTGTTGCTGGTATAAAAGCTTCTGTAGTCAAATGACCACATTTTCCTTTGCTCTATACCTGACGAAGTATCTTAAAATCATCAATTGTTAGAATGACCATATCTGGAACCTTGGTGTGATGGATAATTTTATATGAAAGTTCTTGTGGCAAACGGCTGCTTTTCTTACCTGTGAGTTATTAAAGGTAGGTTTAACTAAACCAAAAGCAAAAATACATAATTTCAAAGGCGGAAATGATTAACATTTAGGAACTGTAGTTTGAGCCCTTTTTGTTTTTGACCTAGTTAAAGGTGAAAAATGTCGTCGGATGCTGACATTTCTGAAACTATCCCAGTTCATTATGTCACCATGTTGTAATACAAAATGCAGCATATTGTTTTATTGCTGAAATAAGCAAGTTTGTCATAAAAAGTGTTGAGAATTTTTTATAAATAGAAGTGATGTGCTTTTTCATTTTTGTTTGTTTTGCATTTCAAGCACAGAGGTGGAACAAGGGCTAATGTTGACGTAGCAGTGAGAGAAAGTAGCAAAGTCGAGAACGTGTTAAGTGGTTGAATGTGAGGCAGCGTGGTGTTCTTTGCTACATTTGCCAAAAACACTGATGTTGCATAGCTGATTTTAAGATTCCAGCTTGTTATTTGCTAGCATACACTGATATAGTGTTAAGCTGTCTCTGTTTGGTTGTCATGAAGTTTGAAAGGGGAACAGCAGTTGCTTAATGACAACATCTTTCTCTCCTTCCAATATGGCACAATTGCTGCTCCAAATGTTTAAGTGTCTGGATGGCATCATCTGTTGTTTCAAGGTGTAAAAATGACTCTCATCTTTTGAAACATAAAGTCCAGGTCCACACAAAGTTGATCTCCTACTTCCCAGATTATAAAATTATAACAGTAAGATAGTATGAATTAAAATTATAAGTCTAACCTGAAGTCTTAAGTTTAAACAGCACAGGTTATTTGTTGAACAAAATCCACATGTTTAAATGATTTGTAGATAAATTACTACATATACAAAACCCTAGAGACACACTAGACAACAGGCGCACTTTTTGCACCGCTGTATAAAAAGCCTTAAAACCAAATATTTTTTTTTTATTTCACTTGCAAATAAATATTGAAAAAATGTTGATTGATTGAAATGGTCAAACAGACCTTATAGCTTCTTTTTGCCATGTTCAGAAATATTAGGGTTTTTTTTCTTTTTAACAAAAGTAGTGGAACAATTATTGCAGATTCTGCTGCTTTTCACTGATTGACATTTGTAATTGTGTAAGATTGAAAATGTGTTTTCTTGACATGCCAGTAGTTGGTGAAGTTTGGATTCACCAACTATTAATTTACAACAATCTTTGACAATTGTTTGATGTTTTTTTTTGTTTGTTTTATCTTGGAAAGCTTGTTCCTCACTTTGTGTGATGGCAAGATGAACAAGGGTCCTAGTCTTGCTTAGTGAATAAGTGAAATGATCTGCTGTGTCATGGCTGTGAAGCCATGCTCTTTATAAGTTCTTAGATATTGGCTTATAAATAAATGCTAATAATTAACCCAATATTGGCTTTGTTAAAAACATTTATGCCCAGCTGTGTGTTTCTTTTACCACTGAATAAATGAGCCCGTCTTAAATGAGCTGTTCCATCTAGATTTTGCAACTTCTATAAACAATTAATTAATTTTAAAGCATTTTGCGATGCCAAAGGACACAAATATATTAAGATTAAATAAGTAATTTGTCAAAGTCCAGAGGATTATGCCTATTTAAATGTCAATTTAAAGCAGCTGAGCTAATTCTTTTTTAAAACACCTGTGGATGGATCGTAAGGAAACCCCTCAAACTTTCCATTTGTGACATCTTGGGATTGTTGTGTAAATATTTAATCTTAAATGTATTTTTAAACAATTCTCAGTTTTTGCCATTTAATATTTATTGGTTTCAAATCATTTAGCAGATTTTCTAATCTTTTGCTTGTGTTTTGTTCACAATTTTTACATTACGCCAGTCCTTTGGTGAGCACTTTCACGCTGTTCTAATACAAATCATTCACACTTTTCCCTCCACCTGCTCTCTTGCTGACATACTCCGGACTCCCACTGCTCGGGGGTTAAAAATGTGTATTTGCTGACAGGCAGAGCGAGGGCTGCCACCATGTGCCCTACCCAGCTGGCAAACGACTCGATACATCACGGTGCTCTCCTTTCTTCTAGCCCCGGCTCCACTCCCAAGCCAAATTGAGCATGTTATTCTCTGCTCCCATCTGATTTCCCCCAGCTGCCCAGTGACTGAGACTTCTCCTACAATGGAGTGTGTGTGTGTGTGTGTGTGTGTGTGTGTGTGTGTGTGTGTGTGTGTGTGTGTGTGTGTGTGTGTGTGTGTGTGTGAGAGAGAGAGAGAGAAAGAGAGAGAGGGGCAGAGAGAGAGAGGAACTGAAAGAGGACTCTGGAAACATGTTTCTGCACACAGGCACAATACCACCAGAGGAACCGTCAAAGAAAGCCATATGCCCTTATAAGCGATCATGGACACACATTTTTAACGCACACACTCACTGACCCCTGCGCTTGCCACCACAAGGCTGCCACTGATCTTCAAATGCGGCAGAACATCAATCAGTCCGTGCCTGCCTTTTAGTGTCATTTTTCTTCCTTCCCTTGGCTTTTTGTCCTCATCCTCTCATCCCCTTTTTTCTGCTCCTTGAGTATTCTTACAGGCGTCTGCTCTTTCTGGCTCAGCCTGCAGAGCATAGGTCATATTTAGTTTATCTCTCAGCTCCTGCTCACATATCACGACTGTGAAATATCCCAAAGAGATAGAAATGGATAATGTATGTAAATCCAAATTGTTGTAGCTCCGGCACCTATTTATTCCACTTTTTTATGGAAATCTTTTTTGGCTTTTCTCTTTCTCGTATCCTGCTGCTCCCCTCGCCCTGCCTTGGAGTCACTGTGCATCACAAACGTTGCAAATGTTTCATCTCAGGATTTTAACTCCTGATGGTATATGTCAAGAGAGAGAAAATCTTTTGGTATTTGTTAAAAAAATCAGTTACATGACAAAGAAATAAATATGAAGGCTTGGTCATACAAGACTAAAATTTGACTATTGTTGTCTATTGTTGGATAGACTAAAACTACAGTGATTTCAGGAGAAAATCTGCTAGAGGCTGCAGAAGGTATTTCTTTTTCCTGCAGGTCCAGAACTGAATCCATTTAACAATTTGTAGCAAAGCCTGAAAATTGAAGGTCACAGACGGTGTCCATCCAACCAACTTGACTGAGTTTACTATTTTGCAGGAAGATTGGGCAAAATTTTCAGTCCTTAGATGTACAAAGCTGGCAGAGATATACCCCAAAACACTTGCAGTTGTGCACAGCGAGAGGCGGTTTGCCGAAACATTCAGTCAGAATAGCTGTACACATACGCACATTTGACTTTTCAGGCTTTTCTCCTTCTACTTTCCAGTTTCTTTTTATCTGTCAAAGCTTTTCCCAATGAAACACGTTGAAGTTCGTGGTTGTGGTGTGACAAAATCTGAAAAAGTTCAAGAAGTAATGAATAATTATTCTAGGGACTGTGTATATGGCTTTTATACAGTCGCAGTGTGTAAATACATTTGCTTTGCACAGTCTTTCAGCTCTTTAAATGTTTAGTCCTTGGCTGTAATTTGTGGTCTTGCAACTCAATAATGCTCACATTCAGAGCCCAATTAAGTGTGACTGTGTTTATTTTTAGCTTCATGGCAAATGAATTAAACTTCTCAGTGGAAGAATATTAGACATTCCCTGGCAAGCAGCAGCCTGCCAGCTCAGCCAGCCCCGCTGCTTTGGGAACGTCAGGAACGCTGAACACTCACCCCGCAGTGCACATAATCGCGTTTACTTGGTTGAGGTCCCAAAATAAGTGTTATCTTAATTAATAAACAAATTACAAAATAATATAAAAAAAAATTGTCAGCATACAAGTTCATCAATTACCAGGATTAGTCGGGCGAGAAGCATGTAATCTACACAGAGACATTTATAGGGCAACGATTATGCCACCTTCCCTATAAGCCTTTATTGTGATGAAATTTGGAGCAATAAAGCACCTTCCCCTCTCCCTTGACAAATCCTGTACTCCTCCTCAAAATCAAAAGGTGAAGCATTTAGCAGTCCAGCTCTAATGGGTAAAGCCGTGTGACAAATGAATTGCCCTACACACATTCAGTGATGCTTGAGAGGGTAGAAAGTAAAAAAAAACAAAAAAAAGAGTTTAAATAATTGGAAAAACATAGGCGTTAAAGAAATTATTCAGCTATGAAAATTCGCCAGGCAGATACTGTGAGTATATTTTCTAAAACATTTTGTTCCTCTTGGCCCCCACTCTTGATTTCAGGTACGTCTATGAAATATTGCCACATAAATTACCATATAATCCTGGCAAGATTTAAACAGATCCCCCCTTTCAGAATTTCCCTTTTTTTTCCTTCTTCTTCTTTACTGAGCTGGTAATAATATGCATCGCCGCAATGTGCAGACAAAAAAAAAACATCATTGTCTCATTTGGGATTCTGAGTCCCGCTTTACGTCTCTCCCAGCACTTTATTTCTAGTAATCTGCTGATAGAACCTATGGATTATGAGCAGCAGAGCATCGTAAGCAGGTTTCTGGCTCTCGCTCACCTGCAAAACATTTTCAACAGACCCCCGGCTCACTCGCCCAGCCCAGGATGGGGGCGGAGGGGCGGGGTACATGGATGGGATGCACAGGCACGGGAAATCTCCATGTCTTTCTTTTGATATGTATATTACCAACCACTTTCTAAAGCTGATATCCCCCCCTTCTCTTTTACTCGTTACAGTAGCTGTTTTTTTTTTTTTTATTGGGGATCAGTTTGTGTTTCCACATCTCACTTATGATACAGAGCAGGCACACATCGAAAACTGCTTTGATCCTTGAGCATGGCAGTTTTTGGCATTACTTGTACTAGTCTCCCCTGTCTTTCATATTTTAAATATACACAGGATGATTCATTACCAATTCCAACCTAGAACTGGTTCTGCCTTTTTTGTCCAATTACAAGATGATGGCTGCAACCGTGTCTTAAGTTAATATTATATTCACATTTCAACTCTAAATCACTTCCCCCTCCCTCAAGTCACAGTGTCCATCTAAATGTACCCTCTCTATATCATAGAGCTTGCTATTGTGTTCTCAATTATCCGGCGTGAATATTTCTTCCTCTGCTGAAGTTGATTAACTGTTTCTGGCCAGCCATACATCACTGCCTCCTGGGCAGCACATAGAATGATGGGCAAACCTTTTGATAAACCTGTTGTAAATGTCAACAAAATATTCACTGCAGGTGTCCTTGTTTTGCATTGTTTTCATACTCTCGTTGTTTATGGGTGGATTTATGGCTGAGATTTACATAAAGGGATAGCTTCATCGGTCTTGTACAGTTTCATAAAGGGACACTTGAGGCGAGAGATGTTTCCATCTCTGCTGATTTTTGTTCCCTCTCAGTACCGGTGCTTTGGTCATATTAAAATTATTTTTTTTACTGTAACTATTAGTATTTTGGTTTCTCTTGCTTCCAATGGACGCTTTTCAACTTAAACTCCTCTGACTTTACCAAAAGTAAAGGAGAGCATGCAATATGAAATAATAAAATGTATGTATCTGAAGTTACCAGAGGTCTTTTCACTCGGTGTTTTCTGAACCAGAACTGACCAAAGGGAGGCAGTTTTTAATTTTCTCTTCTTCTAAGCTCTTGAACCATTTACATGAGATGTGTAGAAGCTGTAGGCTGCTTTCATCAGGACAGATTTTTTTATTTATGTATTTTTTACTGCAGCTGATCCATAAATACCAATGATCACTTTATCATTTCTGTTATGTTTTAGCCTTTTATTTGGTTACATGTTGTCGTTTTAACATTTCTTTCTCTTATGTGAGAATATCTCATGTTTCTAGGCTTTTATATGGTTCTTGTGTGTGTGTGTGTGTGTGTGTGTGTGTGTGTGTGTGTGTGTGTGTGTGTGTGTGTGTGTGTGTGTGTGTGTGCGCGCCTGTGCGTGAGTATGTGTGTGTTTTATTTTGTTTTTAACTATGTACCTTTATTTTTCCTGAAAGGCACTCTGAAAGGATTCCTTATGAATGGTACAATACAAATAAACTTGCCTTGTGCAAACTGTGGTGTGTTATTTTATATTTTTTGTTTTTTTTGTTTTACTATTGAACTAAAGATGAAATTCCGGTGATTTTATTTTTTTTTAGGTCTGAAAATATTTTTGTCAACATTTATTCAGCAGTCCTTTGGGAACATAAATGTGTTTCTAATGTATGTCTAAATGTAATTGAGCAAGCATCATACATAAAGTTGCTTCCAAAGTTTTGGCATGCATAAAGTGCATAATTGTGAAGTGGAAAGAACGTTAATGTTGTTAAAGAACTTTTGCAAATAAAATTGAATCGGGTCGCCACCATTACTCCTACCGTAATCCAGTCCACCTATATGTAATTTGATTTCAGTGTTTATGAACCTCTTTTGTGAGGTTTTTAGAGGTTTGTTGACATCGTGATGATGAAAGGACACAGTTGACAGTTCATGGATAAAATTGTGAAAAGTATACAGTTTAAAGGACTGTTCTGCAAAGAATATGGCACCACTACAAACCTGCAAAGAAATGACAGGCTGGCAGAACAAGCATTGATCAAAGAAACAGACGAGGCTTACAGTAAATATGGGGGTTGAGAGAGGGATGCAGAGATGTACAGCTAAGGTGTGGGACTCTGCTGACAGTAAAACCTTTTAGTCTAGCACTCAATGAACTTGGGCATTAGGGTAAATTGAAAATAACTAAATCACTATTGAAGACATGGGAACTCTTGTTTAATATTTGCCACAAGTCATGTAGAGGAAACTGTAAACATCTAAAAGAAGGTAGTCGGGACAGATGAGGCAAAGAAATGGTACCCATTTAGCAGAAATAGAAAACCTCTGTGCATCAGAAAAGTTGCACAATCACAACAAATCAGTGCATATTACTGTGTTGAAATACAAACCTGATTGCATCGAAGCATTTGTGTCGCGAGTTAAAAATGATGCTGAGAGGCACTCTTAATCTAATCTGACTGAGCCTCGGTTATTTTGGAAAAAATGTTTTAAAAGAAGATTCTGTCTTTTTAAGATGTAAAACTGGTGAGCCGTATCCCACAAAAATTTGCAGCTGTGTTTGTACAGAAAGGTGGCTTTGCAAACTGCTAAATTGTTGAGGCAAAATACAAATAAAAGCCACACTTTTCAGGTTCCGCGTGTCAAAAAAATGTGGTTGTCGGAGTTCCACAGGTATAGAATACCTACTCTTCTTTACAACACAACCAAAGCTCATTTAAATTCAGTGCCAACAATAAAATACGTAAAGAAATTATTATCCAGAAGTTAAGATGTGACTTTACTAGCTTAAATGAGCACCTACTCTCAGCTCTAGGTGTTCAGACCCTGGAACGTCATCTGGGGACAAAATAATTTATGATCCCCATAGGCCCCCTCAGCAGGGGTTAATTTTGAATTATTTATGTTCCTATATGCTCACAGAGCTAAAACATTTAAGTAGGTGTTGGATGCTCACTTTTAGATGAGTATAATGCGGAGGAAAGGAGGTGAAAGGATTGCGGCCTCTTGTGATTTAAAGTCTGGGTTTTTATGTTCCGGTCGTTCTCCACAGGAAAAGGGGAAGGAGGGGGGGGGCAAACGATGAAAACGATATGTCTCTTTAAACAGAAAAACATGAAGCAGGAAGTGACTCAGAATACAGCGGTGCAAGAGACGGAGATTAAGTAGAAAGTTTGGAGTTGGAGGGATGGGTGGGAGGGAGGGATGTTGTTGTGGCTTGATTTTACTTTGGCTGACTTCTCTGCAGGGCAGCTTTGACTTATGGCTGACAACTCTGAGTACACAACCCTCTTTTATTAAAGCAGAAAATAGCAATGTTATTGATGAGAGGGTGGGGTGTTTTTTATTTGTGGAGTGCGTGGCAGGAGTCAAATTTTTAATCGTGTTTTTGTTTCAGCACAGATGAGAATTGATGGCTGTTTTGAAGCACCTTAAAATGAAAGGTGCTCCAGGTTAATAGTAGCTTATACTTTGCACAATTTGTACAGTTAGTCATTTCTAATATCATTAGGGAAATTAGGTGTTCGCTGATTTATTTGTTTGTCCATTTAATAAATCATTTAAAGCCATTCCCGAATCTTGAGCACGCTAGGTGGAAGACGGATAGCCAGCTCACCATGCCCTTATAAACAGAAATGCCACATAAATCAGGTAATAAACTTACAACATGTTTTGCATAGCGCTAATTACTAGTGTTTTTAATTTGTCCGGTTCAAGGCAGGGTTCTTTTGCCATGTGTCACATCTCATTGCTCTCTGGTGAGTAATGAATGATGAGATTCAGCCTAATTCGAGTTATGGATATTCCCTCTGCTTTGTTGCTCCTCATGTGCACTAATTAAATTCCCCGCAGTGTAAAAAAAAAGAAGAAGCTATGTGAATTATTTTTTCATTAATTGTTGGTATATTTTTGTTTCACAGCAAGTAAGTTTAAAGAAAAAAAAAAAAAACACCCAGTTGATTTTATGTACCACATGCTGGTTGTATTTATCATCACACAGCACATGCAAACACAGTGTCGGCTCTACTACCCTTATAACTCAAGCCAAGCTCTGTAATTGTGTTGGCAGCGGTATTGTCCGTGCCATAGGATCACTGCTACTATTGTACAGAAAAGGTCTCCTTTCTCGCTGCTCAACAATGTCTAATAAATCCACAGATAGGGCGGGGGGAACTCTGATGCCGGGCACTGACTGTGGCACAAAGGAGGAGAATTTGGGAAGAGGCTGTAGAGGATAATGAACAGTATTTTAACTCGGCAGTTTAACCTCCGAGCCTGTCAGGGCTGACCTTTCGCCAACCCCGGCGAGAGTCTGATTTCTCCGGTTTCTCCACTTTTTTTTCTCCCTCAGTCTTTTCTCTCCCTCCCTTCTTGGCTCCCCCTTTTCTCCTGCCCCTTTTTCTCCCCCCTCGCCTTCCTGTCTCTTTTATTCTTCTGCTGACAGAGAGTGTACCGAAGTAAAAGAGATGAAGAGAGGGAGAGAGAGAGAGCGATGGAGAGCATGTGTGTGTGTGAGGGGGGGGAGGCTTGGAGTGAGAGGGGTGTAAGAAGTGTCAGTCCCAGACATTTACATGAAAAGCAGTTAGTAGTTGAAAGGCGAGCTGTTTCACAATCTGCCTGTACATTTTCTTTTTTTCTCACCCTTTTCTCTCCTGCCTAAGTCTCTCCATCTCCTTTATTGCTGTGGTCCATGCCCAGCAGATTGATGTGAGAGCCGGGACGCCACCCCCCACAACCGCCCCTCCTCTTCCTTCTCCATTGCCATCACCCTTTAACGTCTGAAGCAGTCACCCCCCTCCACCCACCCAAAGCCATATGACCTGTGCACAACCTTTTGCTTCACCTGAGGCTGACCTTGAAGGAACGCCGCTTTTTGCTTTTGCGTCTGGGCGCATTATTGCTCGCCAGCTCCACTCTTTTCATTTTCCCGCTTCTCCTTCTTTTGTCGCCAGCCCCTCTCCCCTGTCCCCTCTCCATCGGCTACGCATCGGAGGGCGATAGGTGTAAATCAAGGACGAGCGTTTTCTTTAGCCGAGGCTCTGATTAGTGCTGATGATGTTTCCAAAGAGGTGAAGGGGGACAATTCAGAGGCCACCACAGCTGCTCTCCCCTATTCACCACGTTCAGATTTATGCTTTTCCCTTTTTATATTTCTCTGCCACTCTCCCTCGTTTTCCAACCACATTTTCGACATTATCAATATCGATCGGGCCGCGCACTTAGAACCTCTCTTTAACAATTGGCTCCCGTGGCCTGATGTAGGCATTAATGGTGAGTGCTTGCGGATAAAGTGAAAGAGATAGAAGAAAGGAGGAGGGGGGAGTTGAAAGTGATTTAAAACAGTTTGAAAGATTTATGTAATTTCACATGAATAACCCACAGATGTCACGGTGAGGGGGATTCTCCCTCGCTCAGACAGCTTCATCATTGTAATAGATGTCCACATATGCCGGAGTTCATGTCTTATCTTTGGCTAAATATTTGCTTTTTATGGATATTTTGCGGGCCGGGATGAGGTCATAGTTGCAACGCTTTAGCTTATGTTGCTGAGACCCGTGGTGGTTGTCCTAACCCTCCCCAATCTGATTTATGATCAGAGGAGCCCCCCGCAACCCAACCCCACCCCAAAGCCTGATGGCCCTCAATCCATTCAGTTCAATCACTTAATGAACTTGACAGTGACAGAAAAAGTAGGGGGAATAATTGCAGCCTTGTCTGTATTATAAAAATATCAAATAATGTTTTTATTTATTTATTTTTTCTGTGCTTGAATCGAAGAGCTTTTAAGTCGTCCGGAAAATGTATGGGGGCGATTCTTTTATTTTTATTTTTTCTACATGGAGAACTACAATGATAATCACAAAGGGTGCATTGTTAATCTCATCATTAGCCCATGTTAATCCAGTCTGAATGCAGATTTTTGTCTCAACATCCAAACAACCCGAAGATGCTCTTTGCCCTCTGAAATCAATAGGTGCATGATTTTTGTCTCAAGACAATACATTTATCCACAGAAACGGAGCGAGGCGTGGAAAAAAACAAGAGGGGGATCTGATTGTAAAATAATACATTTTAATTTTCTCAGTGAGCAAGTAGAATTAGTTGTTCCACGATGCACCCCCACACCCCTCTTCCTTTCTGCATACATAATTATGGATGGGTTTTTAATTTGAAGACACTGCATGCTAAGTATACAAACCCCCCTCGCCCCCCAGCTCCAGGGTTGAGGAGAAATAACACATGACCACGAAAACAAAGGCAGCATCAAGCTCGTAAAATTAACATAGCAAATGACCTGGAGAGGAGGCTCGATAAATATTCTGATCTTATCACCTCTAAGTACTGCGAGACGACTAGAGAGCATCCAATGAAAACACAGTCGTTAATCTTCTGTATACCCTCAGTTAAACTTTTTACAGGAAACCATCTTTCCAGCAACTCTGCAGGGGTCGGGACAAGGGCGTCTTCACCCCTTTTTGATAGATATTTTGTTGGTAGATCTCTGATTTTTGTCCATACTGACCTTGGACTCAGTGGATTTTCTCCTTCACTTTCCCTTTTCTTTTTTTTTTGGGATTTCACTTTTGTGCTTCTCTGTTTTGTTATGTCTACAAACTGAGGTGTTTGGTGTACGACTAGGAGGGATTTGTGTTTGCACACATCAGAGGGGTGTCACGATTCTAAAACCTTCTCTTGTCTCGTCTGTTCTCCTAAATCTGTTTATGCAAACTGAGTTGTACAAGTTTAAATCTTCTCTCGTTTTGAATGTTGTCAAAGGAAAACAGTTGTCGAGATGAAGAGGAGATCCATCAGCCTTACCCCACTCACCTGCCATAAGTGTCATGTGTTTTTTGGCATGTTGTTCTTATGTTCTGCAGGTGGATGAATATCATAATCCTCTGTCATTTCATTCACTTGCATGTTTTGTTGAATTAGAACATGTATAAAAGTGCCAGTTCTCTGAATTTAAAAAATATACTCTACTCCCATGTGCACAAACCCAAGGGTGCTTGAAATTACGACTACAAACTCTAACGTACTTCATTGCCATGTTGCGTGAAAAACCCTTTAAAAATACTCCATCATTTTAAAGTAGGAGAATAAATAAAATGATTTTCAAAATGCTTTAAAATAAATGTAGAGTTCGTGGTTTTGTATTCAGTGGCCTTTACTCTGACAACCCAAAATAAAATCTTGAGCTCCAATCTTCAGAACTTTGGAGCCCAGCAATGTGCAAGCTGCTCTCTGAAGGCTTCTTGTTAAAGATCATTAGTGAACAAACATTCACCTGGTGTGATCTATAGTTTTCCTGAAGTTCAGGGATAAAATTGTGGAGAAGATTATAGGGAGTTTAGATTAGGAAACAGCATCCAAAGCTTAGGGAACAGCATCCAAAGCTGTTCAACCCATTTTACTGTTCAACCCACATAACTTCAAACATACTTAGACGTAGCTCTTCAGATGAACTCAATAGCCAGGCGGAAGCAGTCAGAAGGCTCTGGAGGAGCTGCAGAGACCACAGGTTATGTGAGAGAACCATTAACAGAACAACATTCAATCACAAACTCCGCAAATCAAGCCTTTATGGAACACTGGAAAAAGTGAAATAGTTTTTTTTTTTTTTGACAAAAAGCTGTGAGAACCACTATCTGAAGGTGGCCACATGCCATGTAGAGGATAAACCAAACTTATGAAAAATGGTTCTCAGGTGCAAAGAGACCAATGCAGTCTGACCACCAAAAAGCAAAACTTGGAATTCATTGTGACGAAATATAAAAGTTTTAATTCTACGAATACTTTTGCAAGGGACTTTATTTTGAGATCAAATATAACTTATATTTTGGTCCCTTTGAATAGATCGTGGGGGGGGGGCATTCATTGCCACAAAGTATAATATGAAATTGGTCAAATATAATTGTCACTCCCAGGCTGACACAACTTTCAATAAGACATGATGACAGATTGACTGGTCTAATTATTGCTTTGCTGCTTCAAAAAGCAAGTAGAGACAGTACAAAAATAATATAAAAGTTTTTTGTTTTTTTTAAATAGAAATCAATTGCAAAACTTGGAGCCTAATAATAAGATGCAAATTCTAAAAGAAAGACATCAAATACAACTGACTAGTGTAGTTTATATCATCAAAGACTGTTATAGACACTTGGTATCAAAAAATGATACATCTAAAAAAAAAATCTAAAGGAAATATGCAAATTAATATGCAGAGCAGCACAAGAAAGAGACACTCTACATGTTGTCTAATCGCAAACCATCTAACAGGCAGTCCTAGGTTTTTGTTATGTTACATGTTGTTAATGCACAAAAATACACTCCACTACATCACATCTATTCCAAACTAATGTGCTTTGGGCATTTGTTGGTCTTTGTCTCTTTTCAAAACTGTGACCATCACGTACCGGGCCGAGCAAATCGCAGTGGGTCTTCAGAAGCTCCAAATATATTCCGCCATTTGTCCAGTTCGCTCTCCCAGTTCTATCCTCTTGGTCATTAGATTCATTGTTCCACTTCAGGCCCATAGGTTTTAACTTTCTAAAACTGTCCTCCTGTGAGAATTACGCGCCTCGTATCCGAAGCATCCTGCAGCAAGGACGAAATCAACACAGGGAAAAAGTGTCGCCGATGCATTTGTATCTCAGAACAGGGGCATCTGATGGCCTAGTTTCTCTCTTGTGGTGTTGGTTATAACCTTCCGGATCTACCTTGTAGCAGAAAACCATGGTGGAAATCTTTTTCTTTTTTTTTTCTTTTTCCTCTTCAACTCCGGCAAACGCTTAGAGATTTTAGATTGTGTGTGCTGCGGCTGGAGAAGACAGAGTAGGGACCTGAATGTCAGTGTGTCATAGAGATATCAGGTCACTTGGAGCCCATAAAATATGTCACTCGTCGATGTGTCACAAGGACTTGACATCGCACATGCTCTTGAAGAACAAAGCATAAATCACAATTATTAAAGCCAGAGAACACTGACTGGACTGATCGCGCATTGCAGCATTGTGAACTTCACCAAATAAGTCCCTCTCCTCTCAGTGCCCTTGATAAATGATACTTCTAGAATAAAGATTTGTGTGCATCTCTGGTATCTAAAGAACTATTATTATTATTATTATTATTATTATTATTATTATTATTATTATTATTATTATTATTATTATTATTATTATTATTA
>CAEGAF010091689.1:0-54002 GCA_903067075.1 Micropoecilia bifurca | reverse complement strand
ATATAAATCAGTAGCAATGGTATCCGTGCTCTGGAGTGGGTCTCCACCTCCCTATGCAACAAAAAAGAAAAATAAACAGAACCTCTTAGTATAAACTTTATTAATAACCTTATTGAAACTGGAGGCGGTGTTACCCCTTGCTGCTGCTGCTGCTGCTGCTGCTGCAGCAGGATTTTATGGATGCTGCTGTGCTTTGCTTCCATATTCCAGGGAACTGATAAGGGTTAACATGAGTATTGATTAAATTATTTTAAATACCCGGAGAGAACCCAAAAATGCAGAAACATTCAGGCCGGGATTCAAACCCGTGGCCTTCTTGCTGCAAGGCAGCAGTGCTACAAGCTGCAACACCAAGAAGCCCGAGATGAATATTAACAAAATAGTTAAAGGATTCACTTTACGGAAACGTGCTTGTCAACACAAACGTTCACAGCTGAAGAGTGCTGCGTCCGATGTGTTGATGAAAAGCTGAGCGTAAGACAAAAACTGTGGTAGAAAAAAAAGATTCAGAAGCAACACGAACAACCGCAGCATTGACAGGGTTGTAAAGGAATGCTCATTCAAAAGTTTGGAGGAGATTCAAAAGGTGTGGACCTCACACAGATGTTTCCAGGACGTGGAGTACAACTGTCACATTCCTTGTGTTCAATCATTCCCAAAACAGAAACAGTGTCAGGAGCATCTTACCTGGGCTATTATACATTTACTTTGATCCCAGAGTTTGGGGAAAGAGTAGAGAGGCACCATCTCCAACCAGCCGAAGTTTTACAAAGACGTTTCCACTGTCGGTGATAATTCGGGGTGTCGTGTCTACTGTGTTTTATAAAGTCCACAATCAATCTACCAAAAACTTTTAGACTGAACCCAATACTTCTGCTGTATTTTTGAAAAACTACATTTTCGGGTTTTATGAGCTGTGAGCAGTAATTATTGAAACAGAAACATGTCTGATTTGGAGTTGCTTAAAATCACATTTTGAAAAGTGTTTAATTTTGACTTTATTTTTGCACTTTTGGAATTTGAAAAATAAAACTGTCAGCATTATTGACAAAAATGTGAAAAACATGAAAAAAAATTCTTTATTGGTCATTCATTTCAGTATGAACTGACCTTTTGGAATCTATGATTTTGATAAAAGATCAACAAAAGAAAACAGATTGTTTGGAGTTGGTGGAGGAAAATGGGAACCATGACAATTAACAGAGGGCAATAGAAGAAGCCACTGGATAGACATGGACCATGACACGCTTAAATGCCAAGGAAGAGGCAAAAGTAGCAGATGAACCAATGAGCGCTAATCAGAAGTAGAGACAGAAGAGTGTAATTAGAAGATGTGGAAAAGCTGAGATGTAAGAATATTGGTAACCTGAGGAAAACAGAAAGAAACAAACTGAAAGCCAAGAAAGAAACATTAGAAGCAAAAGGGAAACACCGATACCTAACATAAACAGTAAGTAAAGGAACACCAGTGCAAAGAAACGTTTGGATTTATTTAATCAAAATATGCAAATGGAAAGAACTAGCCCGAAGCAATAAACTAAAGGCATAATGTCAGAAAGAAACCAACCAAAACATTTCAGCACAAACACCTCATTCCAATTGTCAAGCATGATGGCGGAGGAGCGATGATTTGGGACTGTTTTGCAGCCACAAGACCTAAACCCATGCAGCCATTGGTCGACCACGAATCCTTTGTATGCCAAAGATTAAAATGTGTGGCCATTTTTCCAGACTTTCATGTCAAGCCAGCAATGAGGCAATGTTGTGTAAATGAGTTCTCCACAAACAGTAAGACAAGGATAAAGTCGCACAGAAAATTATTATTTCAAGATAATATTGCTAAAGATGTTTATAAATCAATCACTGGGTGTGCCTGCTGGGATTTATTTCCCGCTTTAACTTTATTTGAACAGTATAATCTCAGTATAATCTGTCGAATGCCTTTGTACACTTGGGGTTAGATTTGAATCATTTTAGAACCTGGGAAGGAGCAGAAGATTGTTATATGTCGTGACATGTAAAGCCTTAGTACTGAAAGAGGGTGTAGTTTGTTTTAAGTATGATGGTGTTCAGTGAACGCACCATAATTTTAAGTCTTTATTAGGAAATGACAACAAGAAAATGCAGTTGCTATTATTATAATTATAATAATGATAATGATTATTATTATTATTATTATTATTATTATTATTATTATTATTATTATTATTATTATTATTGTTATTATTACTATTATTAATTCTTAGAAAATGAATGATATCTTATCTCCTTTTGATTAAAGACAATTTGTTATCCTTTTCTTTGGCTGAATGGGAAGAGATGAGGTGTTGACAAAGTTTTAGCTCTAAGCAAAACCAGTTTTTAGAATAAAGTTAGGATACGTTTGAGAGTATTTGTTGGGTTTGGACCCTTTTCCCTCCATGAATTTGGTCATTTTGTCCTCTGCAGAGGACACAGAGTCCAGGGACTCTGTGAAAGGTGAATCCATCACTACGAAGCTGTTGAAGTACTTGGAAAAGTAAGTTGGATGTGGGGGATGAGACGTTGAAGGCTCTGGATATTGTTGGGTTGTTGCAGGTTATGCACCTCTTCAGTATTGCACGGGTCACTGGAACAACATCTGTAGAGATGCAGACCAAGAGTTTGGTTGTCCATTGTGTCTCTTGAGAGGCTTCAAACCATGTCCACCGAGGCGTTTCGTGTTAGATGCTCAAGGCTTTTTCCGGCTCTTGTGTGCACAAAGCAAGAGTTGGATCCACATTCTCAACTTTACAATAGAGCTTTCTCCGAGTGTGGGTTGGATTCTCCACTGCCCTTGTGTCAGATCCTGTTGGCTTTGCTCATGGACAGGACCTAAAGGTGTAGTCATGGAGGGGCGGGTTTGGGAACCTCAGAATCTGTCGGCATCTTCAAGTCATGACCTCTTTTGCAGACAAATATTATCCAACCTAAGTGGACTCCATACAAGAAACCTTTTATAACCCCCAGGCTCACTAAATACAAATTCAGGCAAAATCCATACAAGGGAGGGGTCGGGCACATTTCTTTTTGTCCAGGTCCAGAAAATCCTTTCATATCCAGCACAACCATATTATCCCATTCGTTCATTTTCTGGGAAAGTCACCAACAAAAAAAAATCCAAGACTGTTCTTGTTCTGTAGCTATCTTTTAAAGATGTCCACCCCTCCTCCCCACCTCTTCCCTCATCTCTCGCTGTGTGACACAGGTCCCTGGCTCTGGGGCAGCAGTACTCGTCTCTGGGCTCCCAACCCCTCCTGTGTGGCTCCATCCCCGGCTTGGTGGCCAAGCAGCTTCGCTTCTGTCGTAACTACATCGAGATCATGCCCAGTGTTGCTGAGGGCGTCAAACTGGGCATCCAGGAATGTCAGCACCAGTTCAGAGGCCGCCGGTGGAACTGCACCACCATAAAGGACAACCTGGCCATCTTCGGACCAGTGCTGGATAAAGGTATTTGGGTTTTTTTCTTTGGCAAATAAAGTTGCACATTTTTAATTAGATGAAGGATAATAATAAAAGTTGCGAAAATATCTTCAAACATTAAGAAAGTGAAAGGACTCCAAGACTAGGGTGCATTTGTATGCAGTACCTTTTACTTTCATAAATAAGCCTCAGTCCACATTCTGTTGAGAGCTGTTCTGTGAAGGCCTCAGAGGATTACCAGAGAAAAAACAGTATCAAGAGGACGAGGGCTGAACTATTGCTAAACATTGCAATAATTATATTATTAAAATTAACCCAAAATTTAAGCAGTGTTTAAAAATTGAGAATTTTTAGAAATATTGATAAGAATAACTGCAATTCGATATTGTGCAACTGTAATGAGTCAAAAGGGAGTGTGAAGAATAAAGAGTGCACCATACAGATCAGGAATTTTCAATTTTCAAACATCCTTCCACGTTTTGCCACAGATTGTCAATGGAGATTGGAAATTGGTATTGATAGTCACTGACTATCCAATTTAAATAAACTTGAGCTATTTTGCAATATGAAGATTTCAGACTCTAAATATTGAAAGATGGTAGAAGAATACCCCCCAAAAAGAGATGCACATGTAATTCAAGTTAAAGTTGGACCTAGAATGTTCTGACGCACAGGTCTGAATAAAAATACACACTATATATTTTTCAGAAATTGTTTGGTAAAAGAAAAAGAACACTGAAGTTTGTGGGTGTAATCTGACAAAATGTGAAACGTCATAAAAAAACATTTCAAGGCTACGTATTTCGACTCTATTCAGACAGATATTGAATTGACAGAATGGCAGATGGGTACAATAAGTGCAGTTGTCACACTGTAAAAAATACATATATTTTGCTTGGTGCTTTTCCCTAACAGAACTACTGATATGGAGTATCCCTTTACACAGGAAACAATAGAACCATGTCTTCTGCTAAAAACCCGGATTTTAAAGGTAGACGTTTCTGCATTGTGACTAAGCCTGCTGATTGGAAATGAATTAGCTTGTGTGTCAGAGGAGAGGGAAACCGGGCAGGAATGGGCAGTGTGAGCAGTCCAAGCTCCCCAGTCAAATAAAAGGGATAGTGGAGGCCAAATGAGATTACAGGCAACAGAAAAGGGCCTAGGGGCTCCGCTCAACCCCTACTGTGCATGAAGACCGGTCGGCTCCCCACACAGTCCAGCTCCCACGGACACCCCATTCACACGCCCTTTTGACTCTGTCATGAAAAAAGCCTGAAAGGGGATCTCTCCAAATCTAGACTTGTGGATCTTTGGGATGAAGAAGCGAAGGAAGTAGCAAAGGAAAGACGATGAGTGTGTCACTTTAGGAGTAAGGAAAAGAGAAGGGAGTTCTGCAGACGTCCAACTTGTCGCCACCTTCAGGTGCACTTTGGCGCTGCTGTTTGGTGAATGCCAAGGGAACCAGGGGTATAGATGCGGGGTGGGGGTGGAAAGGGGTGTATGCCATTTCAGCTCAGAGTGGAGGTGGAAATGGGTAGTTGGAGGGAGAGGAGGGAGAGGAGGGGGTGTTAAGGGAATGCCAGCTCTGGGCAGAGCGGGGCCGTGGGGGCGCTAGTCGCTGGGTCCTTTGTGCAGATAATACAGTGTGACACAAGGGAAACAAAGGCGGATTGATGGGCCCAGCAGGTAGCAGGAGCAGTGCTGGCCTTGGGTGACAGCCAGAGATCCAGGGGCCCAGGGCTCATGGGGGCTTGTTTTCAGGGTCTGACTGGTCCTGGCAGGGCAAGAAAAGGAAGCCCAACCTGCAGACTGTAAAGTGTGCTAAAGTCTTGAGTCATCCCTTACTTCTACAAAATTTACTTCCAATAGCACAGGCTGGTGTTAAACAGATCTTGATCAATAGAGAACCCTGCAGAAGTATGTATTTTTAAGTCGTGCCAGAAAATCTTAATTGGATTTGGGTCTGGACCTCGACTGGGTTATTTTAACAGATAAACGCGCTTTGATCTGAACCATCCCGTTGTAGCTCTGGCTGTACGTTTTGGGGCTGTGATCTCGCTGGAAGTTGAACGTCTGAAGCAGGAATCTTCCAGAATGGCCCCATAACAGGCTAAATCGCATCTTCCAGTCACCTCTGATTAGGCTTCATCTCTCTGCTGAAAATGATGCATCCCCACATCATGCTGCCACCACCACAGAGATAGTAATGTGATTTGGTTGCTCCAGGAGATGTTCAAAGGTTGAGATTTTTCTTTAGAGCCCAACCTTGTTTTAAACCTTTCCACATCTTTTCTCACCGACTTGTGTTTCTTTGTCTTCACGATCCTCTTTGACGCCTTCACAATATATTGCTGGATAAATGACTGAGAATAAATTCGACATAGTGGGCTGCAAACAGTGCAAACATGCCATGGTTAGGTATGAAAATGGAATAAATAAAGCGGACAACTTTCAAAGAAAATCCTCAAAAGACTTAGAGGAAGGCTGGAGGACTGCTGGTCAAGGCCGCTTTGCCTTCGTCTTTCCGTGCGCCGCATAAATGGTTGAGAAGACAATAAAGCTCTTGCTTGATTTGGCTTGACTTTGAAGTCCATCTTTTTTGTGATTTTGCTTGGAGACATGTTGAGCATTAATGAGGATTGTAAAGGGCCCCTATTGGGTTTTCTCTAAAGTTGAGTCATGGAGGAATTCCTGGCTTTAGATGCAGCTGAGATTCATTCTCTGTTCATGCAAAAAAATAATAAAATAATTAAAATTAAGATCTGCCCTAGCCCCTGTATTGGAGAGATCAGGCCACCAACCGCTCCTGACAAGTCAGCTATATGACACACTGTCATGCTTGTGTGAGTCTACAGCAGAGCCAGTAAGGTGTAATGGCTGAGCCGTGCTAAGTGTGCTGTGATTGTGAAACAATGGTATCTGGTTACATAATAAGCTGTTGCCTTGAAAGGAGGCGTAACTCCATCCCTTCGGCGTCAGTAAGAAACGGGCCGACGCTCTGCTCGGTTTCACCTGAGGCCCCTGGGCTCTCTGAGCTGCGCCGGGTGCGGAGGAGGAGCAGGGAGGGCGACAACATTCCTGAAACACTATCCAGATGCACAGCAGCACAGCAGCACAGCAGCAGACCTCGGGGATGACAGGAGGTCACTGAGCTCCCACTCGATGCCGGAGCCTACCTGCCTACCTGACACCACAAAGGGGCAGGGATCCATCCTTGTTGCTGCTGATATAAACAAAATCGTAAACAAAAACTGTTAAAATAAATTAATACAAAAAGGAGAGTTTTCTTTGAGCTGCTTGTTTTTCTCTTCTTTTTTTCCTTTGACAAATACCGGCCCATAAATTTGGTGCTTCCATGTTGTGTTAAAAGGGTTTTTGCCTAGAGGGATCCTTTTCAGCGTATCTGTCTGGATGTTGGCAGCAGCTTTGTCCATGTTTAAATCCAAGATTGACGCTCCTCTCCTTTTTTTTTTTCCTTCTTCCACCTCCGTCTGTCTTCGATCGTCTCCTTCAGCTACGAGAGAGTCTGCGTTCGTCCACGCCATAGCCTCCGCCGGTGTCGCCTTCGCAGTGACCCGATCCTGCGCCGAGGGCACGTCCACCATGTGCGGCTGCGACTCGCACCACAAGGGGCCGCCGGGCGAGGGCTGGAAGTGGGGCGGCTGCAGCGAGGACGCCGAGTTCGGCGTGCTGGTGTCGAGGGAATTTGCAGACGCCAGAGAGAACAGACCGGACGCTCGCTCTGCAATGAACCGGCACAACAACGAGGCCGGACGCACAGTAAGCACGAGCAGAAAGAGTCGCTGATGGGATTTGACCAATAAAATGTAAATGTGTAATACAGAATAGACTTAAATTTGGTAGACCTTAAACAATACTTGTCAGTGTACAGGGCCTTGAAAAAGTTTTTTGCTTTACAAATTCCTTCAGTTTTTTTTTTTTTTTTTACTTTCTTTGTCAAACTTAAACATTTCAGCTCATAAACTTGGCAATGCATCTTTTAGATCCCAGTGGAGGAAGTTTAGCCCACTTGGCTTTGCAGAATTGGTTGAGTTCAATCACATTTGAGGCTTCATAAGCATTTATAGCCAACTACACCAAACTGTTGAGCCCATCATTTACAGATAGAAAAATAGTGAGTCACTGCTGGAACCAAGTCCTGACTTTACACCTTTCCTTCTTCCAGGACACCAATGAAGTACTCAGGAAAGAAAATGCATTGTAGGGTAAAATACTCGAGACGGGGTCAAAGGTTCACTGTCCAGCAGTGCATCCAATTTGACTGAACTTGAACTTTTTCGCAAAGATGATGTGGGCAAAAATGTAAATTTCAAGTTGTTGCTGTTGGAGACTATACTCCAAAAGGCATCCATTTGTAAATGCAAATGCATGGCAGCGTATTTGTTACAAGTTTAACTTACTTTACTTAATTTAACTTCAAGATACGTTCAGGCCACCATGAAACCTAAAACAATGAGCTGCTTGTTCCAAAGCAAAGATGATTTATACTGTAAACACCACGGTTCAGGCTTACTAAACTGTTCGTGAGATGGCCAGGGATTTGCTGCTCGACTCGTCCCGCACATTTCTGAGACTCCGACTGAAAATGAGCTCCTGACTTTGAATGACTGGCTAATTACTCATCTAAACGACACCTTGCCTTTCATGCTCGGTGTCCCAATGAAGAAGAAGAAGAAGAAGAAGAAGAAGAAAAGAAAAAGGAAAAAAATTCCCCCAACAGTCAAATAACCAGAGCGAGTTGACGGTGGAAGAGAAGGGGAATCAACTCAGACTTAAAACATCACCGGCTGCTGTCACCGCTGGGGGGAAACGGGGCCCTCGGCTGCTCGCTCGGGGGCAAATAGAGGGACCACACGGGAACAAGGCGACCCTTTGATCTGAGCACACCGGCGCAGTCAGACGGGCCACAGCAGATAACTGAGCAGCGCTGCCGTCAGAGGCCTCCAGCTCTCTCCACCTGGTGCTCTCACGCTTCGTTATTTAGCCCCGAGGGCCTGGGACTTTATCTCAGCATGACAAGCTCACATCGTGATGTCACCACCAGTCCACCAGTGCGCGGCCACCTGCTTTCCGCCCGAGCTGGGGGAATTCAGCTGCTAAATATATCTGCGAAATTAAAGTACAAGTAAATCAAAACAACAAAGGTAAAATGTGCCCTGAGGGAAAGCACGTACGCTGACTTCAGAGAGAATTAGCAGCAGCACAAAGCATCTGTGCTCCACAGCTGCATGAACCCTCAGTAACACACAGCCGGTGGCTCGTTTTTCTTCCGCAGAGCCGCCGCACTGTGCAAGATTCAGACAATAAACCGCAACGCAAACCTGCTGATTCTAAGGCAACGGGCTGGTATGGAGGTTCTCGTGGTTTTACACTGGATAAAAACACACCAGCATTGTGTTATTAACACAAAGGTAAAAAATAGAACAAATTTTATTAAGCTTACAATCTAATGTAACACATAGGGTTTTATATCCATTTTGTTAGCTTTGACTAACTTTACAGCCAACAAAACGAGACAGTCTTACATCCTATTCACACATAGGAGAAGAATGTTGACTTGATTTTTGTCCAGCAAATAGTCTTTAAAGTGTCGTCCACCCCCCCTCAAGCAGGATAAGCCTAAAAAACATAATCATTGCTAAAGAATCCACCTGCTCTCTGTTCAAGAATATTCACAGAAAGCTAAGTGGAAGGAAAATGTACAATAATCACAGCTTCAAGAATCTTCTGACTTAAACTTAACAAAACAAGACAGGAAGAGTAAAATACAAGACAACTCTGGAAGAAAACCAGGTAGATCCTTCAAAAGATTTCCCTCTGAGGCGACGGTTCACCTTCCAACATGACAAATACTCAGAACATAAAGTTAGACCTATAATAAAATTGTTTACATGAAAGCGATCTATGTACACTGGGCTACACTGGTCCAGTTGACACCCAGAACTCTAATCGGGAGTCTGTGCCTACAGTCGAAAATGAATGTTGAGCTATCTTGCAAAGCCTAAAGATGCGCAAAACTGCTGGAGACGTACTCTAGAAGACATGTATCGAGAGGCCTGCAGGTAAAATCTTTAGTAAGCAGACGTGACCGACAAGGTCATATCTTTTTTGTATCTATCCTGAGATCGCGGGGTGGCACATCTCTGGATAGAGGTCAGCTTGTCCCATAGAAATCTGGCTAATACTTTTTAATGAGACTCAGAGAGAAACAGTTTGGAGTCAAATCTGAGGTGCTTTCGTGTGCTACTGCATCAGTTGGTCAACAACATCCAAAATATAATCCCACCAAACCAATAACCGCCTTCTGTGTTTCTCAGACCATCCTCGACCACATGCACCTGCGCTGCAAATGTCACGGCCTTTCTGGAAGCTGCGAGGTGAAGACCTGCTGGTGGGCGCAACCGGATTTCCGCACGCTGGGCGACTACCTGAAGGACAAGTACGACAGCGCCTCGGAGATGGTGGTGGAGAAGCACCGCGAGTCACGGGGTTGGGTGGAGACCCTACGCGTGAAGTACAACTTCTTCAAGCACCCAACCGAGCGCGATCTGGTTTACTATGAGGGCTCGCCCAACTTCTGCGAGCCCAACCCGGAGACGGGGTCGTTCGGGACGCGCGACCGCGTCTGCAATGTGTCGTCCCACGGCATCGAGGGCTGTGACCTCCTATGCTGCGGCCGCGGCCACAACACCCGGACTGAGAAGCGCAAGGAGAAGTGCCACTGCATCTTCCACTGGTGCTGCTACGTCAGCTGCCAGGAGTGTGTGCGCGTCTATGATGTGCACACGTGCAAATGAGAGGCCTGTACTCTAAGGCAAACGGACTGCTGGACTTTCTACCCTAACTCCCCGTGTCCTGCACAACTTCCCTGCAGATGCATTCTGCATACCGGTCAATAACCCACTCACACACAGACTTAGGCTGTAGCCTACGGGGCCAAGCCAGGGTCAGGTGCAACAATAAAAACAGAGCTTAGGTCAGTTTAGTTCACTGATTAACAGTAACACTGGTGTTTACTTATATACATCAGCTGCATAACTGGAGTTAAAAGATTGTCTAAATCTTGCAACATTCAGATGCGAAATTCATCCATCAGTGCTATTAACAGTACAGCCATTAAATCACTTTTAGACGTATCAGACATTTACACTTTCTGTCGACACAGGAAATGGAGGCCTACCACTAAAATATTTTTGAACAATTTGGATTAATGAATAAATGATTTTTGTTTGATCCAAGTTATTTAAGCGTGACAAATTGAAGAAATCTGTAAGGCAGCAAATATTTCTCCACCTCAGTTTTTGCACATTGAACAGCACAAATACTTATAACGAGGCAGTTAAACAATAACACAGCACAGTCAATAAACATTTTGAATCGCTTTATGATTACAGTTTTTAATCTTTGAAACACTTGTGACAATAACCTGACATCAAGATCCCAACATTAAGAACCCGTCTAAACCTAAACACTCAGTAAACTTATGATCTGTTTTATTAGAATATGAATGTTGCATTTATTCTGCTTTTCAGCTGATGAAGTGATGTAGAGTTGAAGATTTTAACTGCTGGTATCTTTTCTGACATACTTTACTTCCTGACCTGAGGAACTCGACCCCATTTAATCCTTTGTTTTTACTTTGACACCTGACACTCGCAGGGCTTCGCGATGAATAGTTCAAGGTAAATGAGAAACAACAAAACAACTTAGTCCTTATAACCCCCTGCACCGGACTACCTGGAAAACTTGGCCCGCGCTCATAGGAAGCAGTTGTGCCACTTTCAGCGCCCTCTCCCCCCCTGTGTCTTTATTTATTTCCCTTCTCTATGTCAACACGATGTTGGTGGCATGTACAGAAACACATAATGCAGTAAAACCCACCCTTCTTCCCAACTTACACCTCACTTCTCCAGCTTTTACGTACGTCTGAACTAACATGACGTCCAATCGGTTACTCTTCTGCAGCCCAAATGTCACTTTTTTTAACTACTGAACTGAAAACAGTAGGCAGACGCTGACGGTGCAACAGTCCTGTCTATTGTAAACTACTGAGCTGATTGAGTCCTTTCCACTGGACCAGTCAACTGCGAATTCTGGAAGATATATATATAGATATATAGGTATATCTATACACACACTACAGTGTGAGGTTTATAGCCTTGCTTTTCTGAATTATGGCCATTGGGATGGGACTGAAGGTATGCAGGAGGGTGCATGCGCATTCCTTTCACCAACATCCCCACATTGGTTTATGTATGCACTCTTCCAACAACTCTAGGTGGGAATGCAAAAATAAATAAGAATAAAACAAAGTCTGCAAAGTTCTTACGAATAATAGCTTTGCTGCGCTTTCCGAGGGCGAGTTCGGCCTTTAAGCTGCTCACGGATCCATGCCTCACACTTGAGTCGAGCTTTAGCACGTCTGATTAGTTCATCAGGTTCATCGTAAAGATTTGTGTCTAAAAATAAATCTGATTCAGTAAAAAAACAAGAGGACATGTGATGACACGTGGAGACCAAGGATTAGGGAAAACCTCTGATTGGCCGTCAAGACTCGGCACGGGAGAAACATTCCTTCCTGTTTCTCCCGTGCCGAAGAATTCAACAGGTCTGATTTATGAAGCTGTAATCTTGTCTGTGCTTCACCCCAAAAAACATGCCTGCCGCACCGTCGTGGTAACGCTGAGGGAGCGCGCAGGAGTTCAGCAGAGGAATGGATTTGACGAAGGTTAAACTAGGAGATTGCCAAGGGAAAAAGAGGCCTTCTGTGCTGGAAAAGAAAAAAAAAATATATATATAAATCATTTTGTGATGGTTCCCCATGCTTCTTATAAATTATACCCACCCTGTATAGGCTGTTCTCTCTGTGTGACATAGCTTAGCATATTTGTGTCATCTTCTACCTGGATGTACCTTTTCACTATCCGACATCCTGACTTCACCCCTGTGCTATATCCAAAGTTTTGTACAAATGTTTTAAAGTGAATAATTCCCTTTTTATTTTATAATCGTAAATGTTATGTTTTTATAAATATTATTTATTATACAATGTATATATCTGTATGACTGAACTAAGATTATATATTTGAAGAAGAAAAATGTGTCTGCCTCGTGTTTCTTGATGTTTCCTACGGTGGCTGACAGGTGCAAATGCGCAGCAACAGAGAAAACATGCAAACAAAAAAAAAGACACGCGCACAAATGAAATGCAGAAAACATAAAAATAGACGCAAACAAAAAGCAAATAAAATGGAAACAAAAAAGAATACAACCACAAATGAAATGCAGCAAACAAAAAAAAGAGACGCAAACAAATGAAATGCAGCAAACAAAAGAAAAGATGCAAACAAAAAGTGCTGAAAATCAAATGTGCTCCAGAAGTGCTGTATTACACTTAAAATTACACAAAATGATTTTTTTACAATGTTTGTAGGTGAGAATGTAGATGTATAGATCTGAAATATCTGCTCAGTTCATCAATAAATCACTTAATTACAATATTGCTCCTACGTTTTTGGATTTGTCTGCTCCCGCTGCATTAACACCCAGCTCCCCTCTGCGCTCCATGTTCAGCACACCGAGAGAGACGCATGTCTCCCTGCAAATTGTTTAAAAAACTCCCGACAGTTTTCCCCTATGAGTGGAGGTGAAACACAGATATTAAACCAGGTAATAGCTGTAAATTTTTTGGCTCACTAAAGTATTTAATTTATTCCTGAACAAATGGGTTTGACTGAATAAAGCGAAGCCTTGCTGCATTTCATTTGTGGTTGTATTCTTTTTTGTTTGCTGCATTTTGTGTGCTTCTTGTTTGCATCTTTTTTTATGTTTGCTGTATTTCATTTGTGCACATGTCTTTTTTTGTTTGCATGTTTTCTCTGTTGCTGCGTCGGATCAACGTCTTCACTTGTCAAGTTGATACTGGTGTATTTTTGTAAAAAAAAAAAAAATTGTGGACAAAAATAAAATGCCAGCACATTTTTCAAACTAGGACCATATTTCCAGGGTTCCCACACAGTTTAAGTTTAAGATAAGTATGTAAAAATATTTGCAACTTTTATTCTTTTATTGTCTACATGATAAATATTTGAATTTATAAAAGAACATCACTAACCAGTTTTTTTGTGCTGGTAGTTAAATAAACATTGCACATACAGTGTTGTATCCATCATCCGTCCATCCATTTATCCAGCTTTCCTCGCGGTATGTAGTTTTGCAGCTTTTGCATCTGAACAATGTTGAAATTTCCAAAATCTGCACGCAATCTTCAATTCTATGCACAGACAACGATTCAAAAACTGACTGAGAACTCTAGAGGTTAGAAAAGTGTGGGACATTTACTGGGAAAATGTGTCGGAATCCTGTATTTTATTGACTTACATTCAATTTGGTGTCCTTCATTAACTGAGGTGCATTCTCACTAGAGCTTACAATTATGAAAACTGAGCCTCAGACGATGAAACAACACGTTTCCTAGTTCTAATAAAACCAGCAGAAACACAAGCAGCAGCACTCGCAGCACTACAAGGCATCAAAATTAAACTTTGCTCTTGGTTACAACTAATTCTGCATTCTAACTGAGCCTGTAATTGTCTTCCATCAGTTAAAGTAACCACTTATATCAAGGCAGTAGCTTTGTCAGCTTCCTGGTCTAGAACACAAATGGGTGGAAACACAAAACCGAGAAGGAAAGACGAAACTCCCCTCCCCCCAACAAGATGCTGCCCTGGGCAGTTGCCCATATCAGAAAACACCACCGGTATGATCTACATTATGTAAGGGCATCACACAAAATGTTCTTTAAAAGTAAAATTTATGAAAAATGAAGTGAGGAGTTTGAATAATTTGCAAGGTTTTGCACAATCGATGCTGCGCAGAAGTGAGAGAAATAATAGCAGAGGTGGATGGATGAGCATTAAATAATTAACAAAACCAGAGTGTCTTGCAAGCAACAGAATTTATTCATATAACAAGAAGATCAGATAGAAGTGGGCGCACAACTTGAACACCAAGTCGTGTCGTGGAATGGTTAGGCTAGGAAATAAAACTGTCTCATAATTAGTGTTTGTGCACATGTTGCTATAGAAGTGCCTGAGTTGCACTGACTCTTTAACGCAGATGAGTAAAAAAATCCCTAAGCAGCTCCGGCGACCAGGATGGCGGCATTAGTCGTCAGTAAATCCAAAACGCAAAGCATCCCATATACACACTTCTAGTCTCATTTCCCGTCTTGGCACAGTTTTGAAGTGAAGTCGGTGTCCTGGTCGATGGCTGCTGACATCTGCACTGCAGGGAACTTCACAGGGGGCGAGAAGGAAGGATCCAGATTGATGCCCCCCTGTCAGCCTTTTTCAGGCCTCCGCTTCTCAGTCACTGAGTGGAGAAAAAAAATACAAACAAACAAACATAAGTCAGAGAAGAGATTGGCAGGAAAAAAAAAAAGGACGTGCCACCACAGGGGAGCAGCTGTCTAGCTGGCTTATTTTTAGGAACACTGTTTACGCCGACTATACCATAAAACTCTGAGGTTGCGATGAGAAGCAAAACTCCTGCAGGAGGCGGAGAAGTTTTTTATTGTAGTCTTTGTTACATCTGATCAAATTGGCATCATTTCAGAGAAGGATGTTATGTTGATTTGAAATTCAAACATGGTCGTAGCTTTGTTTCTTCAGGATGCCTTGTTATCTGGCCTCGAGTTCATGGCAGGATTAAAAATGAGCGGTTAAGTGATTAAAATAATTCAATAAATAGAAGACACAAAGGTTTTAGAGTGATCTAGTCAAAGTCCAGCCTTAAATCAGGCTGGTAATGTCCAAGAACACTTCAATGTAACTGAATTAAAACAACTCTGAGAAGAAAAATTGGTTCAAACTTCTCAACGAGGACGCAAAACATGCATTACCTATGAGAAATGCTTGACGGCACCTGCTGCTAGGTTTAATGGACAATTACTTTCCCACATTTCAGGTTGGTGTGGCTGGCTCTTTTCCTTTAATAAATGAAAATCTTGCTTTTTATTTACCGTATTTTCTGCACTATAAAGCGCACCGGATTATAAGGCGCCCTTCAATGAATGGCCTATTTTAAAACCTTTTTCATGTATAAGGTGCACCGCATTATAAAGCGCATAGAATAGATGCTGGAGTTACGTTATGCATTACGTTATGCATCCACTAGATGGAGCTGCACTAAAGTGAATATCAAAACAATCCGACTCTGGTCAGTGAGGAGAGCCTTCGGCGACTGGAATGGGGCGTGGCCGGACGATGGTCACCCTTCTCCGTTAGCGCACATCATGTTCGTGGAGAACGTGGTGCTAAATGACCTGCAGACAACCTGATTCTAGACATTCGGTAGTTAGTTATAGGTCAGTAAAACTTTATTAACAAACCAGTGTTCTGACAACTATCCCAGCATGCACTGCACGCTTCTTCTTCTACGGAGGAAAATGAAGTCGGCGGCTGTTTACCGTAGTTGCTAGACCTGTTGTGGCTAAATATTGGTCCATATATAAGGCGCATCGGGTTATAAGGTGCACTGTAGGCTTTTGAGGAAATTGAAGATTTTTATGTGCGCCATATAGTGCAGAAAATACAGTACTCAAGTTGTCTTTGTCTAAAAGATGTTTGATGATCTGAAACATTTCATCTGGAGAGAGGGTGGGGGGGAAATATCTCATGATACAGGGTTGATATTAACCCCCCCCTCCCCTCGTACTGAACCGTACCGCCCTGCGGTTTCCATTTTCATTTGCACGAGGAGTGTTAATGAAGCCGATAGTGGTTGTTAATTTGATTGGCCGCTACATGTTCTCAGCTCCGTGTAATCTCCCTTTAATCCAGGCTCTGCAGTCTTACCGATGAAGGATGACTCTTCCTCGCCATGTTCTTTCACTGCGTCTAGATTCCGGCCAGCTTAGAATCAAGACTGCAGGGGGAAAAAAAAAACAAAAAAACAGAGAGAACATGTGTATTATTAATCTCACTTCATACACTGATCGAAATGTATACATCTGGCTCTTCCCTGTCTCGGTCAACAGTGACGAATGTGTGCGAGTGTGGTGAGTGTTCAGTGTCACAGAAACAGGAAGAGGATACTTACCCTCCTTCATCCATCAGTAGACTCAGGAACTTACTGACTCTGTAGTCAGGGTCCATCTGCAAGAGAGAAACGTCTTGGAAACTACGTGTCACTTCGTTTTACATCAAACTGTGAAAAAAAAATTAATAAAATAAAATAAAATATGGGGCGAGGGAGAGAAGAAGCGGATTCAGCCTCTGTGAAGCACAGGAGCAACGAGAGGGGAACCGGGAACGCCAGGACGAGTGACGCCGCACGCCTGTTCGCAGCATGTCTCGGCAAACGCAGGTTCATATTTCTTCAGGCGCAGAACAGGGAGGGTGTAAAACATGGCTGCAGCCGCGCATACCACAGCAATTACACACAGCATCCAGGCTCGGCGAAGAGACACAAAAGTTAGGAGACGATGCTGCAGGAGGTGTTCCGTCGGGCTACAAGAGCAACTAAATACAAGGTGCAGAGCCTCGCAAAGGGATTCAGATCATTAAACCTTTGACGTTTAGTCACGTCACAACCACAAACCTTTAATTTGTTTCATAAAGCGGAAGAAAAACGATGCGTACATTTAAAATCGGTTAACAAATCGAAATTTGACATGTATTTGTATTCCTGAGTCGGTACTTTCTACAATCCTGTTCTCCTATTCATTTGATTTAGCTCAGAACTTTACAAGGCCATTCTAGCACATTAATATTCTTTAATCTAAACCATCCTATTGTATCGTTGACGGTGTGTTTAGGGTTGTTGTCCTGTTCCAACTGAACTTCTGCCCCAGTCTCAAGTCGGTTGGAGCATCTCACAGACTTTCTTACAGGATTGTCCTGCATTTAGCTTCATTTATCTAGCCATCAAATATGAGAGGCTTCTTTAGCATTTTGCATGGAGGGCAGAAAGTTTGGCTTTAGTCTCATTTGACTAGGCCACTTTCTATGACATGCTTGCTATGGACTTCCATAAAGACCAGCTTTGTGGTTTCAATGTTTAGAAATTTGAAATGAGAATATATGTAGCTCTTCCTGAGTTAATATTGTCCTCTTAGAAAATAAATTGCCTACTTCACAATGACAGACTACTTTGAGTGGATCCATCGACCATTTTAGAATCTCAACAAAATAAATGTTTTTGGTGGTAATGAGACTAAATTGAAAAAAAAAACCTATATCAAAACAAAAAAGATTTGTTTAGGCTTTTTTCTTTCTCTCATTTAACAATAATTAAAACCATATCAAATCTTATTGTATCTATCAAAGGAAAACCAATAAAATAAAGGACTGGAAACCAGATTTTGATTTTGATCATCTGATATCAGGGCAAATTCCTATATGGAAAAACTTCTGACAAGCGAATAATCAAGTTTGTTCAACTTTACTAACACACTGGGTGCAGAGTTGAAGTTGGGCGAGTCGATACAGCAGAGGGGTGAAAACTGAAGCGCTGGAAGACGCAAGATAGCCTCTCCACTCAATCAGTCATGTCAGATTTGATATTCAGAGAACAAATTTGACACTGGCAGTGTGGTCTGAGCCGAATCACCCCCATCCCTCCGTGTTCCTCCACATCTGGCCGACACTCTCAGCTCTCGACGGCCTGCTTGTTGCCAGTCGGGGACAAAAACCTGTCATCTGTGAGCTGGAATGAAAACCGCGTGGCTTCGCCAATGATTTGTCGAGCAGAGAACTCCGGTGCGGCTCCAGTTCACTCCCAGCTGCTGGGACGCAGTTCGGCTCACGGTTACGAAACCGTGTTCTGAATGTGAGGGCTTCCACGAAAAGGAACTGTTTTACAGACGTTGTGAATTAAATCTTTGCTTTAGAGCAAAATGAGGAAGGATCAGTCATTGTTGGAGCCAACACAAAGCTATAAAAGCAGTGATATACAGCAATCTCCACACTTATTGGCATCCCTGGTGCAAATGTGCAAAAAGCCTTAAAAATAAATTGATTTGGTTTCACAGCAACGTGACCTCATATGGAAATATCCATTTCTAAAGTTGATTTTTTCCCCTCCTTCTTTTCAAACAATTAATTCTTGAAAATATAACTGAAACACATTTATACAAATAATATAAAATGTGGATTTTCATTAGTGTTTCGGAATAATCCAGGGCCTCTACTTTCCCTCAGGTAAGTTCCTTGTCAGGTCTTTAAAGGATTTCTTTTCTGTTAAAGTCAGAATATTCAGATTCTGTTCATCTGCTGGAGATGCAGCTTAATAATAACAATAAATTTTTTTTTAAAAAAACAACAGCAAATTTGAAGCACCTTCAGAAATCCTGGAGAGCTTCTGAGCCAGCCTGCTTTCAAATACTACAACAATCCTTAAGGAGGTCTTTGAAGTTATTCCGGTACAACAGTCAAGTGTTCATAACTAATCATAACTAATATTGTCATCCATACCTGAGCGGCCATTTCAATCAGCATGAGCAGCTTCTTTATGCCGATCCACAAGCTTTTGCCCTTCACTGCATTAGCTATGCCGAGTTGTTCTTTCTCCTGGAAAGATCCCAACAGCTGAGGGGAGCAGAGAGAAGAGACACGAGTTGAACATAACCACGTAAAATATGAAAACAGTTCAGATATGACACAAAACATACAGCAATAAGTACATATGCTGAGGTGCCTCTCAATTTGTCATAGAATTAGATCAGTTAAGATCAACAAAAATAATCTTAAAACCAGAAATATTATGTCCAGGTAACGTCCTAAATCGTGGGTCAGCAGCTTCTACAATCCAAAGAGGCTCTTTCATCCTTGCTTCTGCTCAATAAAAATCATCTAACTTATTTAGATGATGTGTCTTTTTCTACTTAATAACAACACGCTTTAGAAAATGAGTGGGTTTTGTGATTAAATTGAAGGACCACAATTTGTATTTTGGGGTATTATTAAAAATATATATAAATACAATTTTTTAATGCATTTTGCGGAATTTCAAGTTGATGAAAAAGTAATGGGAAAAAAAACATTTTCCTTCATTTTTCACAATTTGTTGTGACATTTGCTGCATAAAAATACACATGGAAAACCAGCTAAAATGAGTCATTTTTTAATAAATACTTTCATTCATTTATATTTAAAAACTCTCTCAAAGCGCCACTCTCGAAAGCTTAAATGTGTCTTCTGAAAATTATTTTCAAATTCATTCAAATTCAATAAAATAGAAGTTGCATTAATTGTGGTACGGTTCCATTATAATTACCAGATGTGAGGACTTGAAAACCTCAGACAGTGTGTAATTAATCTACATAATCTATCTGACTTGGTGAAATATGAATAAACTTTTCAATTACATTCTTTTTTTAATATTATACCAATTTAGCAATTTATATTACTTATTTTTATGCTGGGTTTATTTTAAGATGTATAGAAAAATAAGGGCATAACACAGGAGTTATATATTTTTCCATTTCACTGAATGAAATAAGTATTTGACCCCGACAACATGTCCAAGATTCTAAAAAAATCAGCAAAAATTATATTAGTTTTACATCCTGTTTTTCTTGGGGATTAAGCACTTCTTTCACTCACTGATGCAAAATCTGTTTAATTTTGTCTCTCATATATTTGCGATTGAGCTTCTCTCTCTGAAAATTAGACTGAATTGTTTTCGAATACCAACAAAAAATAGAGAGAGAATGCAGAATATCAGGAACATTTAATGAATTGTCCCGTTTAATTTATTCTGCATTCGGCTAGGGTTTGAGTCGTGCGTGTTTTACCTCCAGGGCCTGCACAAGCTCCTCTCCCGTGGAAATGTTGTGAATGTGGATGGTGGTGCTGAAAGCGTCCAGCATCTCCATTTCCTGCAGCACGTCTCTGCGACTCGTAGTGCCGATGATCAGCAGCTTACGTCCCTGGAAGGGAGGAGACACGTGCTTCATTCTTTGGTTTTTTCTTTTTGCTTTTTATCACCAATTTACTCCCTGACTTTTCTCCCCAGAGTTTCAAGCTTGATTTTAAACCAGAATTGCTCACATGCAGAAAGAAAGGAGAAAACGGAGTAGCCATGTTATAGAGACAGATGTAGGTTTTGTGGATTTTCTGTTGAAATTGAAAAGACTTGAATCTCGTTACAAAAACCAAAACCCTGGACGTTCAATCTGTGCTACAAGCAAATGAGCATTTAATCTTTTTTGCACGTTGTAAAGAAAACAATCAATAAAATGATGCTCAAATTGAACTGTCACATAAAATCACATATTAGCATGTATTAACCAGATAACAAACATCTGTTTTTCTTTATTGCTGAGGAAATCTGAATGTAGACTTTAAAAAAAACAAAGAAATTAGAGGAAATAAAACATACATAAAAGATGTCCTAAAATTGCCCAATCAATTCCAAAAATCTGAGAAAAATAAAAGATAAACAGATGTATCAAGCATCCTTTTAGACAATTTTGTGCTGCTCATTTAAACATAAGGCTAACAGAACTCCTTACGAGGCGTTTCCTGCTTCTTTTCATTTTAGGTTTTTCTGTAGACCTTAAAATAATATTAAATCGATTGTGCGATTTGCAGTCGGCCCCGTTGAAGCACGGCATTTAGTGGGGTCTCAGTCGCAACAAGAGCATACGGAGCAGAAACTAATGGCAGCATAGAACGTAACAGAGTAGAAAACAACAGCACAGAGGACAAACATGGGCAAAAAAAAAAAAAAGAAGACAAAAGAGAAGAACTGCAGCTCCGCTAAGCCGACGAGCTGGAGGACAACCAGGATCAGACAACGGAGGAAGGAGAAGCAGAGGAGTGGTGAGCAGACAGGGGGATTATAGCTGCCCGCTCCCCCCCATGGCGTGGGGGGTTGTGATGCTGCATGCAGATGAGGTGCCACACAGGCGGCAGCTCTGCCAGGTCCTGGATCTCTCACAGAGCCCATTCTCCTCCGTGTCCCCCTGGCCTCCCCCGGCCCCAGGCGCCCCGCTGGGCTCAGCGCTTTACAACCCCGGAGGAGCTCTGCATCCAGGCATTCAGCGCCCGGCCCCGCGCCACTTCTCAAGCAGCCATATAGTGGGTTATACCCTCATTTACAAACACAACAACAAACTACAACCAAAGAAGCTATGAGAAATTGGTCTGTATCGCCACCATTCACTGTGAGCACAACGGACCCGGAGCAAAACATTTGCTAATAACCTCACACAGTTGCTCACACATGCCAGTCGCAGCCAAGGACCTCCATCAATTCCTCATGAGACCTTGTGTAGGCGTCCATAAGATCTGCTGCCCTCTTTCTGCTGCCTACGGACTAACAGCATGAGGAGGAGATGAACAACACAACTGACACTGCTGGTACCTTTGGAGGCGGTTTCTTGAGGAGAACCAGCAGCGCTTGTAGCACCAAGTTGGAGAAACGAGGACCAATCGGCACATAATCTGGAAAAAAATATTAGAATAATAATGCATTTTAACCCGAATATGATTGACATGGTAACATATATCTACACTGATTTCCACGAAATAAGGTTCTTACCCAACAAGCGCTCAATGTCATCAACTACCACACAGCTGAGCTGTGATTTGTAAGCATCTTCAAATATCTATTAAAAAACAGAAACCAGTTAAGCATTAAATGTAAAATGAGTCTGAAAAGATAACTCTGGATGAGTTTATTCTAGATTTAAAGTCCTTTAATTGTTTTCAGTAAAAAAAAAATAAAACACTTTTCCCCGATTCAAGGTTGTCAGGTCCATATTACATCAGTAGTTACCAGAAAAACTTGGATCTAAACTTTCTCTCAAGAAATGCATTTCAACAAGTCCCTTTAAAATGTGTGTGTTTTTTATTAGGCACAAAAAAAACAATGGTTTTTAATTCTAATATCTTCTGTGACTTATATGTATTTAAACTTTTCAGTAGCTGAAAATTTAGCATACCTTCTTAATTGCTTGACACTTGGCGATCTCGGAGTGTCCGATCATCTTGTCGGGCGAACAGATCTTGATAAAAGGGAATTGGGAGTCTTCAGCAATCTTAGCTGCCAGAGCTGTTTTCCCGCTGTTAGGTGGGCCTGAGAGGGAAACGAGAAAAATTTAGTTGGGAAAAATAATGCTTTTCTTCCTGTGGGTCTGAACACGTTAACTTTGATATACCTTCCAGGAGCACAGAGACCAGCGGTGTACGATCACTGTTCTTCGTCTGCTGCACCAGCAGCTCTCCGTCCTCCAGGGCGGCTGAAACTGGATCACCCCACCGGATTATATCGTTCATGATGTAACTGGCGTAGTCCTCCTGGTTGGTTCCATACGCCTGAAAATAGACAGAAAAAAATGATTGTACCATGTTATACATAACGAAAAAAATGTTTTAAATATTGTTGGTGCAACTAACACATTTAAACTTTAAAAACTAACTAGAATATAGCTTGGCTAGCATAGCAACATGGTTACTAGGAAGTCTATTCTGCAGAGAGCTGGAAAACTGACAAGATAGCTATTCACCTCAACAGGCAAATAGTTAGCAATCCAAAGTAATAGACAAATAGGATATAACAAGCAGCTTGCTAAACAAACTTCCAGACAGATATCTACTAGTGAGCTGCTACATAGCTGTCCTGGCCAGATACCGAAAAATATTATGTACATTACAATAGAGAGAAGTACTAATGGTGATATGTATACATAATTAAAAAGGAGCATATATAAGTATAGAGAAAACTAGAATATGTATATAAAAAAGTATGTGCTCACTCTGACTATCAATGTATAATAATAATTTTACTATAGTATAGCACTGGATTTTCTGCAGAGGCAAAATAAAGAGCTTCACAGTTTCCTGTGAAACATAAGGTAGAAAAGGGAACGATTACACATTATGGAAACCAGTTTGATTGGTGACTTCCTGTCCCTATTTGACTCAATCAGGACAGAAACGAACAGACAGTGTTCGTCACACACAAACTTACCGGTTTGATATCGTTATTCAGCGAGGCCATGAAATCCAGTCTGCTGACCTGCAGCTTCTCCGCCGTCTGAATGTCGACCTCCACTGTGTTGCTGGCCTGCAGCAGTGTAAAAAAAGAAAAGTACATAAGTACATTTCTAACTGATACAATTCAATGTCCCCTGGTAAATACCGCTTTTACGTAAAATACGGCACATTTAGATTGCTCAACGTGCCACGAGACGCCGTTCCCCCTGTAGCAAAAAGGTCAGACAGGGGGAGGAAAGGAAGAATAATTGCTTAGAGGAGTGAAGAAAAGCGTCAGAACCATCAGAGATGTGTACACCCCTTGTCCGTCGCTTATCATCACCCTCTAATATCTGCTGCTGCGCCTGTGGGGGCAGAACACTTAACAGATGAGAACTTTTCCTTATCTGTGTGCAGCAGTGAGCTGTGTAGATTTGAGCCAGTGCACCTGATAAAACGCTTAAGTCTCAGGGGTCCGAACATAACAACAGCCCATCGCACATGGATGCATATGGTATTTATTTCTTTTAAGATGTACAGTATTCCTTTTTCTGTTTTTACGACGCACGTAACGAGTAAACCCTAAAATAAGAAAAATCTGACCTTGATGTGTCTGTTCATAGCGGTGGACTGTGCGGCCCGGACCAGTCCCTCCAACTCGGCACCGCTGTAGTTTTTAGTTTCCACGGCGAGCTCTTTAACATCCACATCGGTGGCCAGCAGGTTGTACTGGCGCATCTTTGCTGTGTGGATGTTTAGGATCTGAATGCGACCGTTTTCGTCTGGTAACCCTGGAGAAAGAAACAGATGGAGAATGATTTTAGGGAGCGAATAGTTATTAAGTTGAAAAGCTATTCTAAACATCCCAACTATTATGTACTATGAAAAATTACAATAATGTGAGCAGAATTACGTTCCCTATTATCATTCTGAACATTTTCATCCTTATTGGATACAGCATATTCATTCGGATTTAGCACTCTAGACATAATCTCTCCCTTTGGAGTAAGTTTGATATCTGCTGAAACAGTTTCTGATTATAATTTAGGATATTTGAGTAATGTTCATTTAGTGTGCAAGGGAAAGTTTTGACTAATAAGAACAAAGAAGTGAGGAAAAAAATGGGCTTTTTGCATAACTTTCTGCCCACCAACAGCTGAGGGATTTCACGGCTTTGTTTTAGTCTGGGCTTCATTTGTTAATGTCTGGATTCAATAAATAACTTAGAAAGCGTGTCTGTAACAATAACAGGTAAAAAAAAAAGTGTTTATTTAACACAATATTTAAAAAAAACATTCTTAAATTTATCTGAAGCAAGAGACCGCCAACCTGACTGCTTACTTTACTTTAGACAGGAATGTTGGACCAATTAATAGTTTTTCTTCTTTTTTTGTTGCTGTTATCATTAATACATTATAAATCCACATTGTGAGAGGCGCTGCTCGAAATAAACAGAGGAGCGGAGCCTCGTCTGTGTGCGTACTTCACTTCTTACCGATCTCCATCTTCACCTCCAGCCTTCCCGGCCTCAGCAAAGCCTCGTCTATCAGGTCGGGCCTGTTGGTCATACCTGAGGGAGACGGGAGACGGGAGAGATGGGAAGCACAGGGAGCGCAGGAGACGGAGCGCAGGTGCTCTGCTAGAACACAGCTCCTCACCTATGACCAAGATGTTGTTGAGCTGCTCCACTCCGTCTATCTTGGACAGCAGCTGGTTGACCACGGTGTCGTGGACGCCGGTGCTGCCCGCCATGCTGCCGCGCTGCTTGCAGATGGCGTCGATCTCGTCGAAGATGATGATGTGGAGGCCGCTGTTGGCTCCGAGCTGCGGAGCCAGGCGGGAGAGGAGGAAGATTAACGTGCAGACCGTAAATAAGCCGTCTGCTGTTATCTTAAAACATCTGCACCTACAAGCACGGAGGTCCCACTTCACCTCTTAACGCCAAACACACTTTGTCAGAATGATCAAGCTTGCAAAACTGTCTGGTTTCCTAGGGGTATTGCCTGTGTTTGGGTTTTTTTTCTTTTTTATTCTGTGTGATAGAAAAATTGCACATAAAATCCAGAACAATCAATTGCTTTTGAATGTTTCTTAATGAATAAGTAGAGTCCATCTTTGTCAGTATAAATCCAGCTGTTGTGGGACAGACTTGGAGGAGAAAATCTGTCAACAACGCACCACCTGGTGGTGGCAGCATCATGACACTGGGATGTTCGTCTTCTCTAGAGAAAATGGAAGCAGCTCAGAGATGATAGGAAGGTTTATGGAGCTGAATAAAGGGCGTTCCTGGAGGAAAACCTGGTGATGCTTGGATAAGACTTGACACTGAGGCGGAGGTTCATCTTTTAGCAGAATTAAACACCAACAGCTACAGCAACAGCTACGTTTAGTGGGACTTGAAAACTGATTCCCACAGATGTTTTCCATCCGATCCGACTGAGCCCAACGCCTTCTAGAAAGACGTTGGCCTGAATAGAAATGTACATCTTGCATTTTAGATTCTTACAGATCACTTTCCTTCCACTTAGCAATAGAAAGCACTAATTTGTTCTGCTCTACCAATAAATACCACAGATGGTTTTCTTTGAAACATGATGTAAAAAATGTTGAAAGGGACAACGATCATCTCAATAAACACTGATCAAAGTGTCTCCTTCAGGATCGTCCTTTATTTAGCTCCCCTTTAACGTTCCCATCAACTCAGACCACCTCGCCTGACCGCACTGAAGAAACCGAATGCCCACAGCATGATGTCAGCACTACTGTGTCTTAATGTCGGGCTGGCGTGTTTGGTCATTGTCTTTCCACTTTACAATTGTGACCCATCACATTAAAAACGCCTGGTTTTAATGTGACGAAATGGAAAAAACTGATCTAAAGGGTACAAAATCCCACGCAAAGCACCGCTTTTATACGTCTCCCCGTTTATCTAAGTTTAGCCGAGTCCTGGCCGTCCGCAGACAAACAGATGGAATAAATGAGCGAGCGGCAGGGTGGGGGGTCATCCCTCCATCGACGGGCCCGTCAACCCTGACGTAGCATTTAAGGCAGGTGTGGGGCTGCGCATGTTACACACTGGATCCTGTGTGTGCGTGTGTAAGTGTGTGTGCGTGTGTGTTTGCGTATGGAGGGGTCAAGGAGAGCCCAGCGCTATCATTAAGTGGTGCAGAGTGACGCTCGTGTCACTGATCAGACCAACCGTCGCTGCTGGGCCTTTAAGCAGAACTTCACAGCTATGTCTGGCTAAAGGGCAGATCTCTCCACTCGTGACGATATTAGTTATTCGGTTTTTTTATTATAATTTTTATTTTAGGGAGGTCTGAGACTTCTGATGTCTTGGTGAAGAGTTTGGGAAAGTTTTGACACTAATGACAAAATAAATGGCTAATAAAACAAGGCAAGACCCTTCTGCAACACCGGATAGCTTTTTTTTTTGTGTTTCGGATAAAACCGTCTCCATGAAAGTGACTTTCTGGGGAAAAAAAAAAAAAGGGAACAGCGTATTCTCCTCTCACCCTCTTCTGCTCGTCTTCTGCATCTGCGAACAGCTTCCTGATGTTAGCTTCAGACTCTCCGACGTACTTGTTGAGGATCTCTGGGCCGTTGACGATCTTCGGCTCCCGGGCCTTCAGCATCTTGCCGATCTGACGGGCCATGAGGGTTTTGCCGCAGCCCGGGGGGCCGTACAGCAGGATCCCCTTCACGTGCTTGCAGCCTGGAGGCAGAGACGCGCACACAGCGAGAAGAAGGGTTCAGTTCAACACAGAGGACTTGCTTTTTACAGAACTTACAGATTCTAAAAATATATATATACATATGTATATAGATATACATATATATATAAGCGGCACATAAGGGATTAAACTCAGAATACAAGAAAAAAAAACACATCAAATGCATTTTGTGGTTTATGAGATCAGCCGACATGAAGTAGTGCGTAAATAATTGAATTATTTTAAACATAAAATCTGAAAAGTGTGGCATGGATTTGTATTCTTATTCTCATATTCAATTGTCTTGATTAGAATAAGTGAATATCAGCGGAGTCTAACACTGATCAGACAAGAGATCAAGCAGGAGAGATTTACTAATTGTGAGCTCTAAAAATCTGACTTTTATTAAAGTCTGGCAAGAAAATAAGCCACTGTTGAGAGAAAGTGAATTTTACCTTCATCTTTCCCAAGAAATCATTTTAAAAAATGTAATTTAAAAGTAAAAAAAAAACTTCTAATCAATAACTTCATTTTTATATATTTAAGGTTTTTTTTCCTCTCTTAAGTTCAAGTGTGTTACTCAAAGTCTGGATCTTTTCGAGGCCTTTTGCACCTGCCTAATGACATTTAGCCCAGACTAATTGAGGAGCCCCAGATAACCATCTGAGATGCCATTTGGGTGTGCTGAGGGAAAGGCAGCCGGGCCGACAGGTGGGACGGGGGGCAGAGCGCGGCGAGGAAAAGCGGCCTGCTTGTCTTTGCGGCTTTTCGGAGACAAAGCTCTGAAGTTCCTGTCCGTCTGTCTCGCCTCTCCGGGAGCAAAGGGGAGACAAGGTGAAACTTTCAGACTTTTAGCAGGAACGCCTCCTTGTCAGCACCTGTGCCGCCCCCACTACTTCCCTGCTCCACATGCCTGCCAATTAAAAGTTTACCCTTAGCGGGAAGCTCTATCAGGGTGCGCCATCTCATTACGACAGCCAGCTGCCGGCAGCCAAAGGGCAGCTCCTGCACACAGCCACCCAGCTAAAGGTCAGCCTGCCACCACGGTGGGTACAGGTCTGTCTGGGTTGCACTCTTTCAGCAGGGAGCGCATTTCTAAAACTGATTGGTGCAAACCATAAGGCTTCTGGGTGTAAAAATGAGTCTCTGCAGTGCGGGGGTGATCAAGCGCAGATGAGGGAAGTGAGGTCTGGGGGTCTGAGTCACAAACAGGCCAAACTCACGGCTTTCATTAGAGCGAGCTGCTGTCCTTTAGAGTGAATCATCATGTAACCTGACAGCTGTCAGAGACTTATTAATGAGTGTGTGCAGAGGTCTCTGTCAGGGCTGTTTAGTCATCGGTCTGCGGTGCTCAGGTCAGGACACAGCCTTGGCTGTTTGATTAACGCCGATTCAAGATTCATATAACAACTGAAAACTTACAGCACCTTCTAAAATTTTTGCACGCATAGAAGTTGAATAGTAATCTTGAAAATAAACACATCTTATATTTTCTTGGAACATTTCAAACCGGACCTTCAAAGAAAACATTAAACCAAGAACCTGAGAACGCTACCACAGTTAAGCACGGTGGTGGCATCATGCTGCGAGATTCTGCTTCAGTTTAACATGACTGTGGACTGGAGTTTCTGCCAACCACGAACCGGGTCCAGAATCAACACAGTTACGTTTGACTGGAATTTGCAGAAACTCCCACATGGACCAGCCACAACCACCAAGCGCTGTGGGGTAGCATCATGCTGTGTGGCTGTTTAAAGCCAGTTTTGACCCTAAATTAATTCACAGCAAATTCAAACGTGCAAACCTTATTCTTGGTCTTAAATTCATTACAGTTGTATATTATTGAATTATTCCAACCAGGAGAAAGGAAAAGGTTAAATAAACCATTAAAAACCCCAAATTACCATTAAGGAATACATTTGTAGAGGACTGAGGTAGAACTAGCGTGAAGAGGAGAATTTAAGAGAATGTTCCAGTGACACAGAAAAATAATCTTGTTTTCAGCACAAGGAGCACATGAGTAGGAACAGATAAATAAGAGAAGAAGGAACCGACAAAAAAAAAAAAAAATGAAAAAGGGGGGCGGCGAGGAGGGGCACTTACCCATCTGTTCAACAATGTCTGGAGGGAAGACTCGTGAGGCGAAGGCTCTGCGAAAGATGTCAGAGAACTCCTTGTCAAGGCCTCCAATCCCCATCTTCTCAAAGTTCCAGTCAGGGCTGATGATGGACTGCCGAGCATCTCGGATTTTAGATTTTCCTTCGGGGGTGAAGTGAGCACAAGACACTAAATGTACAAGCGGCAAGCTGAAACATGACAATCGCAGAGCATTTCCAACCAACGGGGGCCATCTTTCATTTTTTTTCTCTTTTCTAACAACATATGCCCAATGGATACAGAAAGTCAGAACTACAGAAGCAGAAGAAGAAGCAGCTCTGAACTGCTCTTCGTTTTCCTGCGAATGTGTAAACTTTATTATGTCCAAGCTGTTTAAGTACTAATAAACACAAATGGTGTGTGAGGTGCTTCTGTTATTGCTGTGTTGCCTAACAAATGTGAAGGCAAACCTCACTATGTGGGTGTTGTGCACCCCCTGGTGGCCTGAATGCGAGTTACTTTAGATGGAATTAAATTTTCCAAGGTTATCTTAGTATTTTTATGTGCAAGTTAGAATACAATTCAAAAGTTTATTTATTCCAATAATATATATTTTTTTAAAAAAGTAAAACTAATATGCTGTGAATGCAATATTCTGTGAAATATTTCAGGTGTTTCTTTCTGTTCATTTTGATTATAGAAAAAAATGCAGCCAATGAAAACCCAGCGTGTCGTGAAATTAAAATATTGCATACAATTAAAGTGGATTTTAAATACAAACAGTGTTAGGCTATGGACGACACAAACACAAGAAAGACCACAAAAGTTCATTATTAAAGAGGCTGATTGTATAAAGAAAACAGTCACAAAGTTTGGGCGTTATCAAACCAGGGCGTGGCTTTTCAAATTCAACTCAGCTTTCCTGAAAATGTTGTTAGTCACAGTTAATTTATGATTTTGAACAGGGAAGTTATTACCCTGTCATACATGGCCAGGAGGGCTTGGATGTTTTTTCTCCAATTAAGTGAAATCAACATGTGAAAACATGAATTTACCCGGTCTGTCTTCGTCTTAAGTGAAGCAGAGGAGCTAAAAACGAAGACGTCTGCGGAGGAGGAGCACGTGGCGCTGTGACATGCAACAATGTAAGACTCACCAATCAAAACAACAGCTGAGCTTGCCGATTTCTCAAAAACCACTTGACTGTTTGCCAGCAACAGACCAACCTTTATCTGAGGAAAACAGAAACGGAAAAGATAATCCTGGCCGGGACACAGTAGCACGGATCTCGTGGAAATGTTGAGCAACAAACAATCCCGCAGCTTTAACTTGGAAATAAAGCGCATCAATTGGCTCGAGACGGTCATGAACGCTGCTGGACGAGAGGAAGGTTTGCGGATACCTTCTTTCCTGAAGCGTCGGATGTCTTTTCTCCTCTCAGGATGCTGGTGTCCATGGCGTCGATTTCCTTCACCACCATACTGAAGAGCTTTTCAGAATAACTAAACACCAGCTTAACGAGGGAAACAAGGAGAAAAACGTTTATTTCTGTAAAAGACAAAAAAAAAAAACTGCAGACATTTTGTCGACCAAATATTTAACCCTGGAAAGCCCAAAAAAAAAAAAACACCTGCTGGCCGACGGAAAATGCCTGGTTGAAGAAGCGTTGCAGGAACTCGCTTGCCATCTTGTCCGTATCGTACGGGTTACTGTCGATGTACTTCTTCTGGAGGAAGTCAATTTCCACAGTCATGGTGTTAATGCACCCTTTGGATTTGTCAAACTTGTAGTTTGTTACTGTGGAGGGGCAAAAAACAAAGATAAAAGTTCTAGGTTTCAAACAAAGGACTTTTTATCCCTTTAACTTCACAAAAACCGCTAGGCTACGGCAGCCATCGTGTGATTATAGCTTTGTTGTCGCTTTTGATGATATTCTAATTAACTGCAACGTGGTAACCTGGATACGCAGCGAAATGTGGCTGTTGAAAGATGAAGAGGCAAAATTCACCACCAAAATGTTTGCCGATGACATTTAGTTTCAAACTTACGCCGCTGAGAAACACACATCCACACAAGCCTTATCCCAGTTAAGCAGGAGCTTCTGATTCAAATCCCATCCTTCATACAACTATGTCGTCTTTTATGACATTGATTCCAAACTACAAAGGCTACAAAGCGCTTCTCGAGTCTTTTAAGATGACGACAAAACCGTTGAAAGCACCGTGAAGCTTATTCTTTTCCTCCAGACGGCAGCATTCCCTAAAAGCAGGCCGGCCCCCTTTTATTCTTCGCCTGATAATAGTCCGCGTCATTCCGAGCATCGCTTTGGCCTCGAAGAGTTTTGGCGAAATATTCATCAAAGAAGAGGCTCTCTCTCCCGTCTCTGGAAGCCGGTCGGCCTCTGAGACAGATGTTCCCCAACACCACCCACGTTACACTGTCATACGGTCTGTCCTACCTGCAGGCTAACAAATATTCTATGCGATCTCTATGTCACTTAAGTAAAAGCTGAACTCCTCTGTCTCCTTTTCTTATGCTTGGAAGTCAGCATTAAATGACCCACCAGACGTCAGTGGGAGGGTTTCTGTCAGATTAAAGTCAAGCCACCTTTAACGTCAGTCGCATGCAAGACGTTTGAAGTCCTTAAAGTTTGCAGCCGGAGGCTAATTATTAACACATGACAAATTAATGTCACCGAAGACAAAAAAGCTTGGATGGGATTCCTGGGTGAGACGTGTGAGGAACACCTCAGCCAGAGAGACAGCGGCTACTGAATTTCATTCAGGAGTCGAGTTTTATGACAGCGAGATGAAATATTAAACATATAGAGATGCACAACGACCCCGAATACCCCCCCGAGTCCCTCACTGAATAAATAAAGCTGGTTAAAATAATACAAATATTAGTATACACAAGTAATAGTGTGTAACAAGCTATTATTACACACCGGGTCCAAGTCCAGAAAACCGACCACCGATTTGAGGATTGGTCAAATTGTCCAGTTAGAATAATAATACTCAAAGCTTGTGAATGGCTGCAGAAGCAAGAAGCAAACTGTCCAGAAACATTTAAGTAAATATTTGTGAGACTCTTTGCTTTTGGCCCCATTTAGATTCGACAGTTAAATCCCAAATAACTAATAATTTTTTATGTTGTAAAAATCTTTCCTACTTTAACTTGAGTTTTTCAAACATTCAGTTGTTGTTGTTATGTTGTTAAACATCATTTTGTTCCTAGTATGAATATGAATTTTAGCTATGTTTATGACATGGCTTTAGCTTTGATCCTTCACTGCCCTCTAGTGGTCAAGAATGAAGTTCTAAACCCAAATGAGATTTTAATTCTTAAGGCTCACCTCTGAACTCATCTCCAAGAGTGATTTCTGCCCATTTTCTCTGTAGGGAACAAGAAGAAGTGCTTGAATTAGTTACGGGTAATTTATTTGTCATGACGGAAAATAAAATAAACATGCACAGGACTGCCAGTTAAGCTATTTCTAGCAGGAAAAAGAACAAAGAAAAGATGACTACAGCATGTTTTCAGAATGCAACATTCCTCTGGAAGTGGTCTTATTTAACAGCATTTTTATGAACAACTTCCACCAGGTAGAACTTGAGCAAATCGAGCTCTACCTTGATTTGGTAGAATTGCGAGGCGGTTAAAATAAGACCATTGCGAGGATTTTGCAGTAGTACCTGAGTCCTGTTGCTGCCAGTGTTTAAGACAGAGGAAGAGCGGGCAGAGAAAAAGAGGGGAAAAAAAGCAGGAACAGACAGATTGAGACAAAAGAGGCCCATGCAAGACAATTCACACATTTGTCCTTTGAACAAATTCAAAAACAAACTTTTTTTAAAGTAAAACTTTAGGACATTCTTTGAAGGGTTAACTGTACAGGTCAGACGCAGTCAGGCAGCATGTAGGCGGGGAAGTGAAACATGTGAGCCGTACCTGTGGCAGGCTGAAGGCGATGGAGCCGACGCTCACTTCGTTATGTCTCTTAATGGTAAACACAAACTCCTGTTTGTTATTGGACACAATCACATGTCTGCAGGGACAGTAAAAACAATCAGGTACAGCGGTAAAAAAAAACAAAGAAAAGTGTTTTTATTTTTGTTTTTTTTTTAATTGAACCTAATCAGTCAAAAAAAAAAAAACGAAAGAAAGACCGGAATATCATCCAAAAGATTGAGTTTTTACTTTGGTAAATCTGTTTAAAAAGATCATATCAAATATTGTCACTGTCTGCTGGGCAACTTTTAAGTCAACTGCTCCTCGTAAAATGAGACACTTTATTTTAACCAGAAGCCACAATAATCAAAATTAATAGTGAATAAAGATGTCAGTCTATGCGTAAGGACTTTACATTTTTGATGGCTAAAATCGAGACGCTAAAGGAGATTTAAGGCATTATCCTCATTCCTGTCGGATGTGGGATTATTCCTTTAAACCTTCGAGTAAAAATCAAATCAAGTTATTTTAGAATCAGCCTCTGACATATCAATAAAAAGCTAACAGCCTGGTGTGAAGTGCAGGAACATGGCGTTGCTCACCGTCTGTACATGAGAGGATTATTTCAAATATTGTAAAACTCATCATAATCGTTCAATCTGCCTCTCTGTCTATCGTCAGCTGATTGGTAAGATTTAGATCTAAAGTCAACACACTCCTCTGGCATGTTTCATAAAGTTACATTCAACACAGTTTATACTGCTTATCCCTTAATGGATTTTATGCCAGGTGAAAAAGTTAACCAGCTGTGATGCATCAGAAAAAAAAAATCCCACTTACTCTTCCAAGTTCGGCTCCTTTTCACTGATCACGACGCGGTTGGTCAGCGAGAGGTCATCTGTAGGGCACCTCACTGCCTTCATGGACTGAAAGAAAGACAGGAACAACCACATATTTCCACTGAGAATTTAAGATTACTTTAAAAAGATTTAGCCAAGAAATCCAAATGCTGCTTTTACACCTTTAAATGTTTTAGGTTGTCAAACAAATTTTAATTCCACGCAAAGATACCGAGCTCTGTGAAAATCATCAGCGTTGGTTTGATTTATTAATCCACGACAAATGTTTCTGTGAGTAAAAGCACAGAAATGCCGGCTGCGTCAACGGTTTGTTGTTTGGTACAGGTCAAAGTAAAGCTGCTCTCGTATGTCTACGAGTGAGATTTGCAAAGATCCACATGTCCAAGTGTTGCGCTGAAAACTTGTCATGAGCAAATACAAGGAGAGCGACCTGTTCTTCACAAAAAATGCCACATTCAGGAGTGGATGGTGAACCAAAATTGTTCTAGTGTTACCAGGGATTCTCAAGAGAATTCAGTCAATTCCAATACAACAATATGCTTTATCAAAACAATATTTCTATACCAGTCTTGAGTCATTTGCATTTCGCTCGCAGATTTTCTTAATATTGTCTACATTCATCTTACCTTCAACAATGACTAGCTCCCTTGCTTAACTATCCTTACAGCATCTTTCTGCCACCATCATGTTTCAATATAAGGATGCTTCAAGCTTAGTATATTGTTTGTTTTTTTGTAGCCTAACTCCATTTAGGTTAACTCCCAAAAACTTAATTTTGCAGTTAGGTTCTAACTCCCGACACCAGTTTAGGTTTTGCCTGTGGATGAAAAAGTTTAATTCTGGTCTCATCTGACTTGGAGTGTGTGCTTCCACATGCTTGGTTTGTGGTCCTCAGTTTATGTTTAATCTTAATCAAGACTTCCTCAGCAGGTGTAAATTGTACTTTCAAGTGTAAAGTTTAAATTGTTGGAATGTCGGATTGAAATGTACTAGCGAAAAAAATGTGGAGAAAACATACAAAACATGTGTCCTTGCATCACGTAAAAACATTTCAATTAAAACGTTCAGACTGAGGTGAAGCACCATTATGCAGCCATTAAATCCAGTGGTACTTCCTTCATTTTACCTTGTAAACACCGGGGCTACATTTACTATTCGGCAGCATTTACACACCAAAGACGGTTACATCTTTTCTCAAAAATATTATCTCATTGGAAGATATAGCAATTCTCTGGTGTTTGGTCATTTTAACCTATAAACCAATAGCAGAACCGACTATTAACGGCAGACTGGTCATAAGATTCTTCTTCCGGAACTTCTGAATGACAACTGATCCTGCTACTCAGGCTAATGCTGTGCAGGCTCATTTTAAACCTTCCCGTTCTAAAATAGTATGGTGAACTTTTATGTATTTTTCCTGCGCTGTATATTAGTGTCGGAGTTCCAATAAACCTGTCTACATAAACTCACCCGTGTCGCCATTTTTGTTGGATTTAACTGGACATCAGGGTTTCCTAGACAAGAAAAAGGACTACAGAAACAAATGTAAAACGTACAGAAATGAGCGACGAACCAGAGGTGGGATTAGAGTACGTGGCCAAACGTCACTACGTACAACAGACGGATCGTCCGGGTTGTACGTCGAGGTCGTCGCCATATTATGTGTGGCAATTTCTTAACTGCAGACATTTTTTGTTAATTTAAGGGCGTTTAAGTACTCTATTGAAAAATGGTTGTCTTATTTTGAATTGCACATATACATTTTTAAAATATTATAACTACTGCTAAAATGAATATATGTACTTTGCACAAAAAAGTAAGGACATCTTTTTTTAGCCAATTTTTTTCCTTTTTTTTACTCCATCATGGTTTAGAATGCAAACATCTTCTCGTCACCAAGTTGTAAACAAATTGTTTGAAGACGTTTTAATCCCACGGTTTTCCCCTGGCTTTTTGATTTGGATGTATGCTTTGGGTTGTAGCCAAGCTTAAAATTAACTTCATTTTTATCTTAAATTTGTAGGAGAACCTGAATTTGTAATTCCCTCCAGCTATGTCAAAAAAAGGAAAAACTAAAGAAAAATCCCCAAGGCATAACGCTCCCATACTTTGGAAAATAGCTTTGCTACTGGGTATAGGAATGTGTCTGTGTCAAATACACCTATTGGTATTATGGCTGGTCTGGTGTGACATAACAAAAAAGAAAAAAAACATTTTACCATCACCTGTCTTGGGTGACTTCAAATCAAATGTTCCCTTTTCTGAATTTAGCTGGGCTTAGATATTATACTAAAGAAATCCCTTCCATGTAGCCAACCTACAATTGCCTGGAAATACAGTACATTCTCACATGTAGTAGGGGGTCGCGAGAAATTCCTGCAGCTCATTTAATATTGTTTTCTGATACATCATCTTTATTCAAGGTCAGATTTTGTGTTTAATACCTTCCAAGACAAATCAATTACATCATTAGGCCTCCTGGCAGCATCCATGACTGGTTTATTTCAGTTTTCCCATCAACTTTGATGGACATCCGATTCTTGGTAATGCTGCCACCATCGTCCCACATTTTCTTCACTGGATGATCGTCTTCACTTTCTACCATAATGAATCTGAAGGTCATTTTTAAAGAAAAGTTTATTATTTATTTTAAATCAACTTAAGGCCACTGTCAAAAATATTAGTGGTAGCAGGTCATATCAAACCTTTTGTGTCTATTTTGTGGGAAAAGACAAGACAACTGTTAAAATACAAAATATTTATTTTTGAAAATGTCTTTATAAGAGAGAGAAAAACAAAAAAAAGAAAAAAAAGAAAGAAAGAACCAAATCAAACTCATACAAATTGTTTGGTTACTAGCAGACTGGGCTAGTGCTAAGAACTAACGATGGAGAAGTGTTCACTTGGGAAAACCCGCAGACTTTCGGAGGCGATGGAAACAACTCCACTTCTACCCTGCGATTTCATTTTTGCGCCCAAACGTTTGAGGCAAACCGAAGCGCCAAAAAAAGGTGGCACTGTTGGTGAAATGGCGTACTGTCTGTTCGGAAAACTTAAAAACGTGTCTGGGAGGAATGGGGGTGCAGATATGTGGCAACGGTGTGATTTTTTTCCTTCAGCAAAAACACTAAAACTAGAAACCAAATTATATAAAGCTGAAATAGAGAGGGGAGTCAACTATTGGCATCCTGAAGGAATAACAAATGTGCCAGTTCGCTTCTGAAGGATATGGAGAGAAAAAAATAAAACAAAATAGAAATAAAACGGAGGCCTTGCTCTGCAGGGTGCGAAGCAAAAGGCCGCAGAGGTCGATGTTGCACCTGTGAGGTTGCAATGGAGTCGGCTGAAGGCTTGGCAGGACCAGCCTTACAGCAGATTTAAACATATGTGTTCCTACACCTATTATTATTCTCTGTTTATTTTAATGCGGTTATACAATATTCCCTGATGGCCTGAATTGGCCGTTGACTGTTGTACAGAATCCTGAAGAGTTATCAAAATCAGGAAGGAAAAAAAACAAACAAGTGATGATCTGTCCGTTTGAAAATCAAGGATGGGGGAATCCTGTTTGTTTCTCTCCCTCGTTTGTCCCCTTTAAAAATAAAAACGTTACACATGCTGGTCAAAACACACACACACACACACACACACACACACACACTCACACGCAGTTCTTCCATCTCACGGCCGGGGGGAGGGGGGGAGTCGGCTCTGAAAACGAGAGAGATAAAAACATTTAAAACAAAGAACCTAAAAAACAGACAGGATTGGGGTTTCTTATCCAACGTCTCCTCACCTATGTCAGCTTCTTGGCTTTGTTGTAAAGCGAGTCCACGACTTTGCTCATGTTCTGGATTGTTTCCAAGGCTGCTTCGTACGTTTTGTCCACCGGAGGCTCGTCAAATATGATTAAGACACCTTCACCTTGGTCGAGGATTCCTGGAGGAGTGTTGGGAAAAGTAAGTATGTCACACCGCTGAAGGCTGCTGCTCTGACAGAGTCGGTGCAACATTAAACCAGAAATGTTAAGTTACCATGAAACTTTTTGTCCAGAATCATCTGTGATAACTTCCTCTCAACATCACCCTTTAATGATTAAAGAAAAAAAAGAAAACAGTACATTTTTAAAGACGAATCACAGATTTTAATTTACATATGAATGGTGAATTGTTTTTGCTGAAACTTACCTTAGATAATTTGATAAGATCTGATATGTGTGCTATCTGAAATGAGACGGCAAGGCAAAAAATCAAACATTTCAAAAATAAAATGCCATGTTGCTTTAATCCCACACATTAGTTAACAGTTAATGAAACAGAAAAAGAAATGCATGCAGGACACAGTGCCTTAAAACTAAAAACAGTAACCAAGTTGTTTCGTGTTGGGAATAACTCAAAATACTGCATGATCAAGGAACTAGAAGGAGCTGTTGCAAAAGTAGATTTGCGAGGCTGGAAGAGGCATCACTCTTAATTCAGAAAGGCTTATACAAACCAACACCACACCCGGTGACTCGCAACATACTTTTGTCACTGAAAAGTGACGTAATCAAGCATTTGTAGAGTTCTTACCTGTACTCTGGAAAAAGGCTCGATGACTCGAATGAGGTTTTGTTCCAGCAGACTGTCGTACAGTTTGGCCAGGTGAGTGTTAATGATCGGATCGTCTTTTAGTTCTGCTTTGTACTCTGTCTGCGCCTGAAAGAAAAAATGGTTTGATGGATTAAAAACAGACTCAAACCAGAAAGTATAAATCTGTACTTGATGAACAACTTTGTAAAGGTCAGAAAGTTCCCTTTTCTTCCTCAGTTGAATACAGGAAACAAAGCGTAGGTCTAACAGAAAGCAAAACAGTCCTGGGACTGATTCATAAAGAAAGAACTTAAAAGGTGGAAGATATTTCTTACCTTTTCAAAATCTGCTAATGATCTGTTCTTGCTGGCCTGTGCAACACATTTCAGTGCATCTGTCTAAAGACAAGAAGACAGAAAATACTTCAGTGCCAACTTATGCTCCGTTTATAGTTGAAACTCGTTTAGCAAATCATTTTGTGCTGCGTTTGCTTCGCTGCGTTTGCTTTTCATGTTTACATGCAAACAACTGCATTTCACACAGGAGAGAAAAAAACACATCCAAGGACAGGGAAGTCTAGAAACACAAAAATGCTTTTCCACACTAATCAAGATATGCAGGGAAAAATAGTCTCTTAAAATAATATTAGGAGTGAAACACAGTCTTATAAAAAAAAAAGTAAAACTGATGATGATGCACTTCTTCAAAACTATCTATACTTATTGAAATTCTCCAGGTTTTGTCACATTTGAAATACATACTTTATTGTATTTTAATGGGATTTAATGTGACACACTAATACAACGCAGTGCACATCAGGAGAAGTGAAAGAAAAAAACATACAGATGAAATTTCTAAAAAGTGTGAAGGGTCGTGTCTTGATAGGTTTGTAGTTTTCAAATGATGCGCTGAACACATCTCAACGATTGAGATACGTTTTACAAAACTTATTTTAGACTTCATTCTTTGGTCTTCATGCTGCCGTTTTTACTCTCACAAATCTTCGAGGCCTTCACAGAAAAACTGGATTTACACTAAGACCAAATTAGGCAGTAGGAAATGTAGAACAATTTTTGGTTATGGTCACTTCAAGATTGTGCCACTTCACAATCTTGAAGTGATACATTACATTAAATTATGTCAGACGCTGCTGAAGTTTGTAGTTTTAAGGTGACAAAAAGTGGAACAGTTAAAGCTGCTTTGGACGAACATCGTATTGTTGACACTGAATATTGGTTTTAAATTCCGAGAACTAAAAAAGGATTACACTGAGGTCATGAAAACGTCGAAGTTAAACGAGAAAAAACAAAATAAGCTGGAGAAGATTCCCTCAGGTTCAAAGAAACAACAAGGAATAAAATGTTAGAACGAGAAATAAAACTTCTTCTGGAAACAAAAAAAAAAGATCTAATCTATAAGGATTGTAAAGTCCTGGATGACACCAACTACACCAACACATTCTGCATTAATCAGACCTTTTGATTAACACTTTTACATATGAAAAGGGGGGAAAAAATAAATAAATCTCTCGATTCGGTATGTACCTGACGCCCGGCATACCGCAGGGCCAACTTGCCGCTGACCAGGGCTTGTACCTCCTCTGGTCTAAATGAAACAAAAAGGCCAGTTTATGGCTCAAATTTCAAAAGTGAACTCCAGACATTCATCTCAATAAAAATTGACTCTTTAAGATGCAGAAGTACTCACGAGCTCAGCACAATTTTGCACAGCAGCATGTATTTGAGCGCCGTAATGGCTCTGGGGCTGTCGATGGAGTCGTAACCCTCGAAGGCCTCAAAGAAGTAGGAGTAGGCCGTCTTCCAGTCCTTCTCCTCTGCGGCGTGAATGATCCCTGCAGCAAGACATGACACAGTGCGACATGAAGCGTTTACGGTCACAGTAAGAGACATAAACCTCTGTGAAATGTGAAGCGTCCACAAAGCCGAATGAGGCTCGTTAAAGCTGCAAAGTTACACCGAAACCAGCAGGGACCTTTAACTTGTCATGTGTTCATAGGTATGATGTCATTTGTTCCTGCTTTTACAGGGGAGAAAACTGAAACGTTGACATAAACTATGCCGAAATTGTGAAATCACGTGAGTAAGAAAGAATATAGAGCTGCTTCAGACAGACAGTTTCTAGCAAGTAGTTGTGACAATTAGATTAGCTTTAATAGTTAAAAATGAAAAATGTAAGCCATCAGAGATTTTGAAGCATCTGCTCGATTCCCATCTGACCTGACTGCATGTCCAGCGTCGCCTGGAGCTTTGGGGGACAATAAATGGCGTTCGCCGTGGTTCTGGCCGAGGTCAGGGCGGCGCGGGCCTTGGGCAGGTTACTGAGAGCGTGGTACGTCTTGCTTTCGAGCAGCTGGACCTCAACGAGCAGCGCTTTGTCGTCCATCTTCTTCAGCTCCTGCAGCAGCTGGGAGCCTGGAGGAAGGAGAGCGAGACCCAGTCAAAGAGACGCCCACCAAGTGTTGAACATTACCACTGAACTGTGGCACACAGATATGAACATGCTGCTTGTTTCTCAGTTTTGATCTGCTCGACGTAAGAGAAAGGCGATTATTAAGTGATAGCTGGATCCTAAAAACATCACATCGAGTAAGCAACAAAACTCACCAAGAGCCAAGGCCTCCTGGTATCTTTTGGTATCAAAATATAGGGAAATCAGCCGAGCCTGAAATCGGAGAGAATGTTAAAATGAGCCACGGAGGAAACGCCAAGACAAACTGCTGAAAACGTTGTCCTGACCTTCACTTCATAGAACAGGGGTTCTCAAATTTTCACGTTTAAAGATCCAAATCTGATTACTAGATGAAGTCAAAAGATAAGAACTCTGGTCAAACTTTCTAATATCGACAGGAAATGAAAGGATTCAGAAAATAGACTTCACTTAATTCAGAAATTAAAATGGAATCCACTGTAAAATGATGAATAACTTATAACTGGCTATGTTTGTTTTTAGGCAACAATGTCAGTGTCACATTGATATTTACAGCAAACATCCCAACCAGGTATTTCTTTTAATATATTAAAATTCATAAAAGAACAAAAATTATAGATCACAGTATCTAGAAAAAAAATTAGTGTATGCTTTGAATTAACTGCTTAGACACAGAACCTTATATAATAACTTTTTTTAACCAAATTGTACTTTAAGGATTTCATGTTTTACAACATAAACATGTTATTAAACAAAAAAAGCTACTTAAACAACTACTGATAGCAAAAATATGGAAACTTTGTAGTTTGTGCTGCATTTTATAATTAAATGTTTTTAAACAGCGAACCAGATCTCATCAAGAATAAAAGTGTCTGATTTCCATCTATGGCCGATGAGACAAGTACATCACATCTCCACATGAAAGTCATTTCACTTCAAGTTCCTCTGTTCGATATTTGAATTCAGGTCCATAAATGTGGAACGACAGTAAACATTAATTCCACCATCTTTAAATTAAAAAGTGCAGTTCTTTTCAACAAGATAAATGGAAAAAAACTGTGACATTCTTTGTCAAATGAAAACTCTGACCGTTTCTTAATGCCACAGTTAGATATGACCAAGACGTCCAGCAGCAGACATCAGATATTGCTTACAGGCTGTTTCATCACATTTGTACAAGCTCCAATTTTCATCATTTATTTGCCATTATTTAAACAGTTCTCATTTAATGACGACTTTCACTTTAAGATGGAAACCTTTCCCGCTCCCTGAGTCAGCGCGTTTAAAGAACCGATCCCCTTCAAAGCTCGAATTTAGGAATTTTACTTCCGATTTTATGTTACCTGATCCACGTTTATAGAGAAAGCAGAAATAAAAAGCAAAGCAATTAATTCAGAGTAACTTAATAATTTGGCAGGAATTGTTTCATTATTGTAGGAGTACTCAGATATCAGGTTTTGGTCACTGCGTCCTGGAATCAGGTTCACTAGATACAAAAAGTCAAATAAGAGAGATACGAGTCGGGTCTAAATGGCTCTTGGAACATTCTGATCCCACAGTAAACTGCCCTGGCTTGGAAACATTTCATATATTTTCATGTTAAAAGTTTACAAAACAAATCCAGAAATTATTAGTAAATGTCATATCTTCTCTTATTGAGTAAAGTTACAAATTCACATAGAAAAGTGCGGGTGAGGATGGATTAGGTGCTACTCCATGCACCCGCCCCATGAAGGCTATTTTAGACGTACTGACCTCCAGAGCCTGTCGTAGGAAGGTCCGCTTCTCTGCCTTTGCCCACTCGATGCATTCCAGACACAGCTCCACCTCCTGCCCGGTCGCTGCCTCCATGTCCAGGAAAAGGTCCAGCAGAGAGCGGACGAGTCGGGCCGCCTTGGCTTTGCTGATGGAAATCAGGAACGGTCTCACAAACTTCAACAAGCCTCCGAGTTCTGCAGAAAGATGAGAACAATCAGAACTTTATAGTTCAGCACCTTTAGTTTCCTTTTAACGGTACTATATCAGTATCTTTAAAATCAGTACCTGTAGCCAGACAATTCAAAATTAGAGCAAATTTGGATAACAAAATTATTTTAAGGAACTGTTTATGTGATTATGGGGTTTTTTTTAAATCATTTGGAGGCAAAATCTAAAACTAAATTCGTTTCAATAATTATTACAAACATTAAACACAAACATTACCTGCAGCCTGCCCCGTCTTTGCCAGGAGTGTTCCCAGCTCCAGGATGCTTTGCTCTTTAACCCTAACGGCCTCCTCATCGTTCTCCTGAACATCTCGTCTGACTGTTTTAAAAACAGAAACATTAATGAAGATGACTGATAAAAACAAAACTAACGAAGCAATTTCTCTGAAGCGCATAGACCCTGGTCCCTAACCGACAGCCTTCCGATATGGGGGCTGCAGCTGCTTGCTTTACAGAAGTCAGCAGTATCACAAGTTTGTGGAAAGTAGACGCTTTATTGATTCTGGGGTTGGGATCTACATAAAATGTGACTCCCAATCTGTACCTCACCCGCCTCCCATTTCATTACTGAAGCTGTGTCAGTGTGCCAAACCAGTAAACTATTTCACATCAATTTATGGAGATACAGTCAGGAAATGCCTAAACGCCATTTTATTTTCTAAACACATTGTATTACAGTATTTGCATAGATTTTAGTTCTGATTGCAGTTTGAGCCAGTTAAATGAAATATGGCAGATTAGAAAGCCCAATGGCAAGAAAAACAAGTCAAAGAAGCCTTTGGCAGACAGACCTTTTTGGAGTTAGCACTACGTTTTCTTACACAGACTGAAAGCAGATGATAAAGAATTACGTTAAAGATTTTGTCGTCAAAGTGTCTTTAAATTGACTTTAAATAAATTTCCCCAAGACAGTCGGGGAGTTGAATTCAACTAGCTTTAATTGTCCACGTTTAGAAAAAAAACGATTTAATTCTTTTTAAGTTGGCTCATATATTTAAATATAAAATGATTTATGTTGAACTTAAATGTTTCTTAAAAGTGTGGCTAACTGACTCACAGATTATCCGGCTAATCTGTTCAGAATCAAAGTCAGATTGAACAAAATGGGTCCTGAAGTAAACAGCAGAGACTAGTTGACAGTTATTTGGCAGGTGTGACAGGACAAATTACTGACCGCCATGTCTACAGACACATATTACCTTCTGATATATAACGTTAGGAAAATGCGTCCGATTTGAAATTCCAGACTCACAAGCCGATTTTAAGCAAGTTACTAATAAAAGTCCCAGAGATAAGTCGGTGAGTGTTTGCCTTTCCTCATCATGGAGCTGATTTCACTGTGCTCACATTACAACAGGCTAATAACGCTAGCCGCCAGCACTGCCCCCTTCTAACGGGGTAGTTGGACACAGAAACTAGACACTGTGAGAAAAATACCTCGAAAACGAGCAGAGTTCTTAAAAAGAAGTCCGTCTTTTACGACCCCTGGGGGAAACATGGGAACCAGGGGCCTAAAGAGAGAGCAGAGCCGCTACGGAGCTAACGTCCAGCTGCTATCGGTTCAGCAGTGAGTCAGCACGGCTCAGCGCCGGTTCAAGGTGCTGGAAAACCTCCGACAGTCACGGAGAAACACGGAACAAAAGGGTTCAGAGGAACCGGGTCTAACGGAAGAGGGAAATAAGCACCTACCGATTGAATGAAGGATGTCGATAGACGCGTTCCGGTCCGTGCTAATGAGAGACTGAGCTCTCTGGAATTCAACCACTGCTGCGGCCGCCATCTTCCTTATTCAAATACTACTTGAATGAAAAGTACGTGCGGCGAATACGTCTCTTGACGGGCTGACGTCAGCGTGCTCCACGCTAGGCGTGACTTAGTGCACTTCGGGAAATGTAGTATATTGGTTGATCAGGTCCACCTGGCGATTCCAAGTCTTTAAAATCAGCTTTGAAGACAAATATATTTTTAGGTTTGTTTTTGAAATCCTTACATATCTTATATCTATAATCGGTGAGTTTGAAGAGAACATGAGCTACCTTCATTTCTTTTGACTCTTTGACCTTTGTTGTGAAACTGGAAAAGACACAAACCTAACACCATATTTGTCTGCCTCTTTTCAAAACACATATGATGTATAAAGTGGGGGCAAATAACGGTCATTGAAATAATTCTTTAATTATGTTTATTAGATGGGTTCTAATTGATCTACTTTTCTTGAAAGACCAGAGAAATACATTTGAACTAGTATTACTACTAAGAAACACACTCGTTGAAATGTTATTTTAGTCCAATTGAAATGCAAAAAGGGCGGGGGGAGGGAGAACATAAAAGACTTTATCTGAGTGACTTATACAAATAATTACATTTTCTTAAATTAAGCGATTGATAAGTCAGTACCAGGCCATTATGGTTTCATAATGCTGTTAAAAACAACAGGACCGGACAATATGCTCCACATTTTTGGGGGAACAATTTGAAATAGTAGTGTTTTGTGAAAGTATTTAACTGAACCTTTTTGCATTTTCTCACTTTAAACAACAAAATACAGTGCATTGTACTTCAGTTACATGCTGGAAGTTAATAGCCGATCTCAATGGCGCTCATGTCGCCCGTATACCGCCGCTGCTAACCCTAAAGTCCGGATCTCTTTGGGTTTCTGAAGCGTCAGTCTCGACGCCCGCCAGCAGGGGGCGCCGTTTCAACGCAGATCCCGGCGGCCCGCGGCGGCAGCAGCTACGCCTTTGCGTCAACCATCACAGATCACAACATCAGCTCGCGCAGCATCCCGCATCTCGCGGCCGTCGGGACCAGGAGCGCACCTTCATTTTAGCGTCCATTCCACAACAGCCCGGCACCGTCTGCACACCGCCGACAACCAGGCCAGTTTATTACGCTGCCTGCATCTGTTCTGCTTTCTTTCTTTCTTTCTCTCTTTTTTTCTCTCTCTGTCTCTCTCTCTCTCTCTGGATCATCTCGGATTATTTTTTCTTTGCTGCAATTACTCTGTTCGAGATGGTTTAATATTTTCCAAACGCGTCATTCTAAGGAAGACCGTCATCTTTCAAATCCTTGAGCTGGAGATCTGGTGAGTTTGTTTGCTTTCTTGATGTAATCCTTGCGCAGGGGGGAAAAACAGCCTGTAGCCGCTGGTTGGGTAGAACGGATTTGTGGATTCCTCTTCTTGTGAACGAGAAATGCGCACTTATTATATCTAATTAACAAAACATAACAATTTAAGTCTAATTCAAGTCTAATTAAAATGAGCACAATGGTGGTAAATGTATCTGTGAATGTTGTAGATTAACAGACGGGGTGGGGAGAGAGAAAGAATAATAATAATAACGTCTCTATTTGTGAGCCACCGCCTATCAGAGCGACAGATCTGTCTTGGGCGCACAGATTCAGCACCACGGAGAGCGCAGCACGCACGCAGCTCCTCATCCCATTAATCCGCTAATATCACGCATGAAAATAAAACGGGATGTTCCGGTATTTCTCCCGCACCTCAGGAACCGGCAATCAGGTTGACAACATGATGATGATGATATGATGAAGGAACGAAGCTTGTTGGATCGAGGGTCTTTAACGCTGCAGTGAGGGAGAGAGGAAGGCGAGGAAAGGGGGGTTGGGGGGGGGGGGGCAGGTGATCCAATATTCAGCGTGTTTAATGGGTTTTAATTGAGAGGAAACACAAATGTGACCTTGGCTATTTATTTGTGCCTCAATACTGGACAAAAGTCGACCTCCGTCACCTGTTTTTTTTTTATTAGTAAAATGGTGTTTACGGTCCGGACGTCCATCTTAGTGCGGGGGATGGGGGGGAGACGCATGATTCACTCTGATCCGTCCGCCATAAATCTCACACTGTAAATTATGGATTATGGATCCATCTTCAATCATCCGTGTAGCTCGAATCCACCGTCTTCTTTATCTGTGTGGCTATATTTAGCCCCCCCCCCTCCCGCCTCCCGCCCCCATTTGCAGAGCATCGCATAAGTATTCGCACCCCCTCTGGGATTTTTCCGTATTTGATCACGTTGAAACCGCAAACTTCTATGTATTTGATTAGGACTTTATATGACAGGCCATCAAAAGAATAAGAAATAGAGCATAATTTTGAAGCGAAATAAAAAATATTTTTGGATTTCAAATTGACTAAAAAGAAATAATGTAAAGGATTTATTCAAGCCCACTTTATTGAAACCCGCTACGGCCGCATCCAGACGTCGTCAAATAAAAAAAAATGTCGTCCACGTTTGTGTTCATCAGTCTTACAATAAATCCAGCTATTCTGCGAAGGCCTCAGATGTTCTTTAGAGTGAACAAACAGCGTCGTGGACATTAGATAACACAGCAGACATGTCAGGTGAAGTTGTGGGGAGACTTAAAGCAGGTTGGGTCATAAAATAACATCCCCAGCAAGTTCATCTTTTTTTTTATTGAAATATTAACACCATGTATCACTCTGGATACCCATGGATGCTTGCGGGAATTTCTTGGTGTGGGGATGCTTCACCCTTTGGAATGGCTGTGAAGATGGAGGGGGCTAAATACTAGCAGTCTTGGAAGAAAACCTGTTACAAGCTGCCAAAGACTGCAGACTGGAGAGGAGCTTCGCCTTCCAGCAGGATCAGAACCATAAACATACAGCCAGGATTACAGTGGGACATAGTGTGGATGACAAGGAAAAAGAAAGTGCTACAAATTCTCATCTACATTTTGCCACAAGACATGTAGGGCACTCTTACTGACATCACCCTGAATCCAGCTGCAAAATATAGTGATGGCAGCATCATGTTGTGGGATTGTTTTGTTTTATCAGGCACAAGGAGGGAAATGGAAAACAACAAAATATAAAAAAACTGAGACTGGAGGTTCACCTGTGTATTCAGAATAGTCAGAATACACAGAATAGTCAAAGTCCATGCCAAAGTCCACACAGTGGGAGGGCCTCAGAATACGTTTTTATGGATGCTCTCCATCCAAGGGGACTGATGCTGAGGTATTGTGGAAAGGAAAATTGACAAGATTTCACAAAGCTGCTACAGATATAGAACAAAATAATCACAACTCAAATTGCAGCAAAATGTGGTTTCCGCAAAGTACTAATTGGCATTAATTTAGTTATTCATGAATGTAACTTGTATTGCAGTTTTTTTTGTTTGTTTGTTTTTAGGGAAAACAGAGTTTAGTACAAACACATTCAACAGTTTCTAGGTTTTCAACTTTAAACCCTGTAAAAAATGTCAGATCATACGTGTGTAATTGACCTCTTAATTGATTATTACGCAGATCATTGTGTTGGTTCATTATGTGACCAAATGTGAAAAATATGGGGGGTGGGAGGAAGACTGTTCATAAGTGGTGTAATGCCTGCTGGTGGTTTATGATGCATTCTGCCTCTTAGAGATTCAAATCAATGCTCCTATCATCCTGAGGTATAAAACCACTCTGAAGATATTTGTTAGAGTATTACAGAGCAGGGAGCTGTGATGTTATCTAAAATGAACCCAATGACTGGAGAATGATTTCTTTTGAAAAGATATGTATATATATCCTGTTTTTCTGAATATCTAATCTAATCTTTCAGAGATTCTTGAGAATAGAATAGGGACAAAATGGGGTTTCATTTTCCCCAATAATATTTTTTTTGTTATTTCTCAACCTTATGTATGCAAATATGACAAATAATGTTTTGGAAATATAAAGATGCTAAGGTACAGGCTCCCAGTTGCAACATTTTTTTTAAAAATTACATTTTTAATCGACCTGACCCAGAATGTTGTCATCACAATCTGACAAAAATAAATAAAAAATATTTTTTAATGACCCTATTAGTGATGTTTTACTCATTTTACAGACAAATGCTTCTCAAGAAACAAGAAATATATTATTTAATACAAAGAACAACAAAAAGATCATCTGATTGAGTTGACAATGCATAACGGAGTTGACACAGAACTGAAAGTGGTGCCAAACTAGTAAGTAAAAAGAAATACATGATACATGTGAAGTAATGCAATTTATGTAAAATATATTCAAATGAATTAACTGCACATTAAAGTGAAATTTGTCAACAGTTTCACTGAAAGAGTCACAAAAACTATGATGGAGTTGACATCTGATGGAGGTGACAAAATGCCAAACTACCTCAATTTACATAATGTTATTCTGGAGGAGGTCATTGTAGCTCATCAGTAAAATTCATCTTTACAGTAAAATTAAGCTTTTATTTAAGAAAATGTCATCAAAGTTTTGTAAATTGACAGTTATGGTGTTGACACAATATGGTTGTGACAAGCAACTTAGGAATAAGACAGAAGAAAAAACTAAAGAATAACATAAGCTAACCAGAGCTAACTAGCCCTCTTAGCAAAGGAAGAGAAATGAAGTGGTCATGAGGTCCTCAGAAGTTCTGGTGCCCCCTAATAATGCCTGATTTTTTTTTTTACATTCTTTTCATTTCTGACGGTGTTGACAAAAACTAGGGACAAATTTCAATGGAGTTGGAAAATATCTAAAAATGATTTTTAATTCAATGTATTGATACTTTTATAATTATTTATATGACTACTTATACTTAATTTTCATCATATATAATTTTAGTATTTCTTTAATTGTTTTAAACTATTAGAATTTATTGTGTTCTGCTCCAGGACAAGGGATTTTAAAGACCCCAGACACCTACTACAATGCTTAAAATAAAAAAATATTCCGCAAACACAGGAAAATATACATTATTGTGCTCACATGACCCATGTTAGTTTAGTCAGATATTTGAAAAAACATATTTTGTGTCTATTTTATTCAAATGTTGTGCTTTATCCATAGGACCTGTTTTGTCCCTATTCTCAAGAATCACTGCTTTACCAACTATCTTTCTGCTTCCAGGAGGTGCAGGCTGTCCAGGTGATAGATACCCCCTCAAAGAGCTCAGACCTCTGACCCTGACGCTCCTGGACGCCTCCTACCAGCCGCCATGGGAACCGTTCTGTCTCTGTCCCCCAGCTACCGAAAGGCGGCGCTCTTCGAAGACGGCCCCGCCACCGTGGGCCACTACACGGCCGTGCAGAACAGCAAGAACGCCAAAGACAAGAACCTGAAGCGCCACTCGCTCATCAACGTGCTGCCATGGAAGCGGATCGTGGCGGTGTCGGCCAAGAAGAAGAGCTCCAAGAAGGTCCAGCCCAACGCCGCGTACCAGAACAACGTGTCCCACCTGAACAACGAGAACCTGAAGAAGTCGCAGTCCTGCGCCAATCTGTCCAGCTTCACCCAGGACCAGAGCAGCCCGGCTCTCAGCAAGACCTCCAACAACACGACATCCTCGGTCAAGAAGGCCCCGCTGACTAACTCCAATGTGGCCCCGGGGACCCCTAAGAGAGTGATCGTTCAGGCCTCCACCAGCGAGCTGCTGCGCTGCCTGGGGGAGTTCCTATGCCGCCGCTGCTACCGCCTGAAGCACCTCTCCCCCACCGACCCGGTGCTGTGGCTGCGCAGCGTTGACCGCTCCCTGCTGCTGCAGGGCTGGCAGGACCAGGGCTTCATCACGCCCGCCAACGTGGTCTTCGTCTACATGCTGTGCCGCGACGTGGTCTCCTCCGAGGTGGCCACGGAGCACGAGCTGCAGGCCGTCCTCCTCACCTGCCTCTACCTGTCCTACTCCTACATGGGCAACGAGATCTCCTATCCGCTCAAGCCCTTCCTGGTGGAGAGCTCCAAGGAGACCTTCTGGGACCGGTGCCTGTCCATCATCAACCTGATGAGCGCCAAGATGCTCCAGATCAACTCCGACCCCCACTACTTCACTCAGGTGTTTGCCGACCTGAAGAACGAGAGCCAGAAGGAGGAGGAGAGGAGCCGCCTGCTCATTGGCCTGGACCGGTGAGGGGATGCTGAGGGTGGGGTGGGGGGGGGGGAGGTGGCGAGGAGGAGGAGGAGGGGGTTAACTCCAGTCTCACATTTTGAGAAATGATCACTGATGCTATTTATTCACTACTGTCCTAAACTGCCATGACGCCAGGTTACATGAGGGGAGCGTTCCATATTTGTATGAAGCAGTTTTGACATTTGGTTTAATATTTGCATATACTGAAAGGATCACAATGCTCCCCCAAGTACAGGATTACTTTTTTTTTTTTTGCTTGTAAATGTCAGGGCCAAAATCTATTTTCAAACTGGCAAAGGATGTGAACCCAAGAATGAAAGCATTTTTTTAAAAGACTTATTATACCGGATTGTACAAGAGTCATTCTTTGATTCTTCAGATTTCTTTTGCTCTCTTGTAAATCGTTTCATGGTCTTGGTTAACATTTCTGGCTTTCTGAAGGTCCTTCAGACTTTAAACAGTTTGGCCTACATACAAAGTGATTTAAGTTTCAGAAAACCCATTGCCAGAGCAAACACAGAAGGGACGAGCTTTAGGACGCTTTTCGTCAAAACGGTGAAGAGTCGACAGGAGAGGTGGATGGAGCTAAACGCAGGATCATCCTGCCTCCGTCGTGCTGGAGGCCGCAGAAAGACGTACGGCTTCCATGGCAAGACTTAAAAATCGATACTCGAGTTTTTTCCCATCGCAGGATGCTTTATCGGCATCTTTTAGTGCAGCACCTCAGCACTTATTTACATAAGAAGGAGGCTCTAAACTGAAGGGATGAGCCGGTGTTTAAGCGTGTGCCGCCCAATGTGTCGCTAGCAGCCTTGTGTGAAAAAATACCAAAGAATGGCAGAGAGAATTAAGGATTTCCACCTGGGAAAAAGTGATGCCCATGGAGCTATAAAATGAAAACCTCAGCTGCAGCGTGATCCATGTCTCAGGTTCTGTGTCCAGTCTTAAAAGACGCGACTTCCAGCTACTGGTACAGGATTATATTTTAGAATAGTCCATCTCCCTCATTTTGTTTTTCTTTTTTTTAGTACACACTGCACAATTATTCCAAAAAAGAAAGAAAGAAAAAAAAAAGCTTTGAATGACCTTCAGAAAGACATCTTGATGAAGACCTTTATGAAGGATTATCTGATTTCTTGGGAGGCAAAACTGACAGAATTTAGAGATGATTTATAAACACTGTATATACACGTTACAAAACAAAACAAAACAAAAAAAAACGCCAGATTTAGGTGAGTTCTTTACCAACTGTTAGATAAGCATAATTATATAAAATACAAGACAAAAAAATAGAACAAAAAAAAACTGTATGAAAAAGCTGCAGCAATGAATGTGAACAGGACTGAAGCTGCAGCAGCCCACCAGTGACCTTCTGACTGTTTGATGATGTGATGTGCACTGCCTACTGCAGGAGGGTGAGGGCCATCGCCTGACTGGATTGCTTCATGCTCCACGGATGAACAAGGCAACTCCCGCTGCCTCTCTGGGACATCCTCTCCACTGACACGGATGTTTTTGTCTTTTATTTTTTTTCCTTCTTCTTTTTCCTGCGGCGATGCATATCTGACCGTCAGAAGAGGACAGAGGTCCCAATCGGAGCCTGAGTTTTACTAGTTGGGTGGGAGAGGGGGAGGTTGGACGGGCCTGTCAGTGGACATTCAGCCCTGCTTTGTTGAACTTTTGATAAAAAAGAAAAAGAAAAAAGAAAAAGCAAAATAAAAAAAAATAAAAAACTGGACGATGAATATGGTGTGTTCAGAAGGACTTACATTATTTGACAAAAAGGAAAAAAGAAAAAAAGAAAGACATGTTCATGGATGTGTTTGCTCCACGAGGCTTTATTTATTGCTTTGTTCTCCAACAAGTTTTCTTTTTCTACTTAGAAATGTAACATTTTGCACGTGTGCCATGCAATTTTACAAAGCCTCCAGGAGCTGTTATTATTATTATGATTATTATTATTATTATTAGGATTATTATGTTTCTTCCTTTTACTTGATTTGCGAACCGACTGCATCTGCGTTAAGAGAATGCTGTGAACTAAGTGACGCTAGTTTTATTTATCTCTGCTTGCTTAAATAAGGTTATTTATTTACCAGGGAAGAAAAAAAAAGTTTCTTTGTACTCTTTCTGTCGACGGGTTGTGTTGCAGCCACTCTTGTGCTCATGCTTCAGCATTAAAAATGTTCTTACGGTGCCATATCACTGAGGAAAACACTGAGATACTGGACGTTGAGGCGACTTATCCCAACATCTAACTTATTGCCATTTAGGTATTTATTCAGTTGGGCACATTGGAGTGATTAGAAAGGGAAGGACTCTAAGAGGAAGGGGTCGTTGGTGCAGGAGGCGCGCTTATCCTTGGTGGGAATGAAGATTGAGCTGGTTTGTTTATGCTTTGGGCCCATTTATCGAAACCTGCGTTTAATCTGACCATCACCAACGCCATTGGCAGCCTCCATTGTCACCATGCCAAAACTACACAGCTTTGAGATTTTTTTTTAAACTTCAAGAAACCCAACCTGATGCTCCACATATCAGAAGCAGATAACAGCTGCAGTCTATAGATATATCTAAAGATCGCCTATTGAAAATATCTTGTATGAGTTGTCTCCCAATTAAGGAGACTGTGGGAATCAAAAAGTGCGGGCTGCGCTTTTCCAAATAGCAATCTGTGTTATTTCTTTTTTACGCTCTTTTTGGGTTTCCCTCAGATCAGGCAGGAACTACAGAGAAGGTTGGGTTGAAACAGACTAAATCATTTCTCCCCCCCCTCTCAGCTTGAAATGTGCCATGTTTCTTCACTTGCATTGTTCACTAGTTGTTTATAAGCTTATAAAACATGAAGAAAAAAAAAGACTAAATTGATAGTTGGAATATTTCTGTCAGATTCTTTTTCTGTATCTTGTCGTTTGTAGATAAATCAGTGATTTAAAAACTTCAAAAGGATTTGCTCAATGAGCTGCAGGTGTATGGGTGCGTGTGTGTGTGTGTGTGTGTGTGTGTGTGTGTGTGTGTGTGTGTGTGTGTGTGTGTGTGTGTGTG
>CAEGAF010091675.1:0-10361 GCA_903067075.1 Micropoecilia bifurca | reverse complement strand
GGTCGCGGGGGCAGCAGCTTCAGAAGGGAGGCCCAGACTTCCCTTTCCCCAGCCACTTCTTCCAGCTCCTCCGGGGGACCCCCAAGGCGTTCCCAGGCCAGCCGAGAGACATAGTCCCTCCAGCGTGTCCTGGGTCTTCCTCGGGGCCTCCTCCCGGTGGGACGTGCCCGGAACACCTCACCAGGGAGGCGTCCAGGAGGCATCCTGACCAGATACCCGAGCCACCTCAACTGGCTCCTCTGGACGTGGAGGAGCAGCGGCTCTACTTTGAGTCCCTCCCGGATGAAAATCATCTAATATCACTAAATGAACCAAATTTCAGTTGCTTGTTAGCTAAAAGCCACCTGGACCTCTCTGGTCAGCAGGGACCTCTTTCCATGAATTCCCAGAACCAGAACTAATAAGTGGGAGGCAGCATTTAGTTTCTGAGTTCCTCAGCTGTGTTGGCTCCTTTAACTCAGGACTGGAAACACAGTTGACATCAGCTTTACAGCAAAGCCAAACACTAACTTATTTTTTTTAACCAGTCTCTACCCTCTACCCATTTGCTTTTATTTGCATTTTACAGCTTCCTTTTATGCAAAACCAAAACTATGATACACTTATTCTTAAGCATGCACTGGCTTTTGAATGTACTTTTCATGCAAAGCACTTCAAAGTGTCTTAGTGTAGGACTTGGGATAACATTTCCGTCTGCGGGTTTGACACATACTGCCAAACTGTGACTATACGAGCGTCTTCCCAAGAACAAAAGCACTCTTGATGTAGGTCAGGCTCATCATCTGTAGTCTATCTTTAAACATACTTTCACGGCCGAGCAGCGCTCACTTCCTGAGCCGCTTTATCTTCCTATTCCTGACCGTCACTGCCGAGACCTTTGCGCTTTGATACTTAAATGTGCTCCCCTAAAACCTGAGTCGTGGCGTCCATAATGGCATAAAAAGTGTCGCGATCGGGATGGATACATAGAAATTGAGCGGGTAACTAAATATTCAAAAACACTACGTAATCCCAGAGTACATTGCTGCTGCGCCTTGCATTACCTAATCCCACAAACCCTCGCGAGGAGAGGCGGGGACAGGGCCGGTTGTCGGAGCAACACACGTCATTAGACGATCCCCGCCCACTCTCTCGTCTCCAGCCAATCACAGGGCGTAAAAATGACATCATTGTTATTTTCAGTGGGACTGCAGCTTAGAGGTGGATAAAGTTCGTCTCCACGTTGGAAGTGATTGAAAGTATTACCCGTTTTCGGAGTGTTATTTATTTTTTTTAGTTATTAGAACTGGAGGACAATCCAAAACAGGAGGTTTGACGAGGGCTAGACGGACAGAAGGCTCGGCGGCGGAAGAGACGTTTTTGTTTGTCGATGACCGCACGGCTCACAAAGGAAAACTTTTCTCGGGACGCAAAGTTGTCAAGTGAGTTGAACTCCCAACAATAGGCAGCATCTGCCTCGGGACAGTGGACAGACCGTCACACAACATACCGTAAAAACAACAGAAACTGGACTCTTTGTTCAAACTCTACTATTTGGACAGGATTTAAAAGAAAAGTTTATGTCTAGAAAAATCCGTAAAATGGAAGCGACGTTCTACGACGAAGCTGTAAATGCCTCCAACTCCCAGCACGACGGGGCGGCTGTGTACGGGTTCAACCCCAAGACACTGAAACAAACCATGACCCTGAACCTGAACGACCCGAAAAACTTCAAGCCCCAGCTGGGGGCGAAGGCCCTGGACATTCTCACTTCGCCCGACGTCGGTTTACTGAAGCTGGCGTCGCCGGAGTTGGAGAGACTGATCATCCAGTCCTGCAGCGGGCTGACGACCCCGACCCCGACCCAGTTCGTCTGCCCCAAGAACGTCAGCGACGAGCAGGAGGGTTTCGCCGAAGGGTTCGTGAGGGCCTTGGCTGAGCTCCACTACCAGCAGATCCCCGCCGCCCACCCTGACGCCCAGACCGGCGGGACCAGCGGGGTGGCGCCCGGCGCGGCTTCGTGCGAAGGCGGCGGGATTCCCTACAGCTGCACGGTGCGCACGGAGCCGCCCGAATACACCAACCTGGCTGGTTTCAGCCGAACCGTGGGCTCCGCGTCCGCACCTGTCGCGGAGAGACACCCGCCTACAAGTTATCCGGGAGCCCCGCAGCCGCCACACAGCCACACGGACCACCAGCTGGCGGCGGCGCAACAGCAGCAGCACCAGCGGTTGCAGGCGCTCAAGGAGGAGCCGCAAACGGTCCCCGAGATGTCCGGCGAGACGCCTCCGCTCTCCCCGATCGACATGGAGACCCAGGAGCGCATCAAGGCGGAGAGGAAGCGCATGAGGAACAGAGTGGCCGCGTCCAAGTGCCGGAAAAGGAAGTTGGAGAGGATCTCCCGACTGGAGGACAGGGTCAAGAACCTGAAAACCCAGAACACGGAGCTGGTTTCCTCCGCCAATGTCCTTCGAGACGAGCTGGCTCTGCTGAAGCAGAAGGTCATGGACCACGTCAACAGCGGCTGTCAGCTCATCCTGACGCAGCAGCTCCAAGCCTACTAGGCTGTGGAGACTGACGGAGACAACAAGGGACCAAATGCAACTTCAGACGGCTGCTTGAGACCTTCCATCAACTCCCCCCCCCCTCCCCACTCCCGACGGCACACGGACATGAACTGTCTTGGTTTGGTCGGTGTAAAAGGAAGCCAACACCTGTTATGTTGCTGACACACGCACACGACCGAGTGAAACTTTTGCTCCTATAGTCTGCCCACTTTTGAATTTCACTACATTTTTTATTATTTCTACAAGAACTTGTAGGTCACGCTTGGAAAATATGCACCTCATAACAGGAACTGAGGTGCACGCGGCGAAACACAATGACAGCTCGGGTTTAGCTCTGGAGCTCGCGCACCATTTAAAGAAAAGAAATAAAAAACACCAACAGCTTTCACACCTTCCAGACTGTTTTTATTATCATTAACTTCTAGGTGTGTGTAGCTTACTGACAGCTGCCTTACTTTCAGAACACTCTTCATACGACTTTTTAATACGTGTGTAAGTTGTTAGCCCTAAAAAAAATAACTCTTTGTAATATTTGTACGCTGCATTTTTGAGCACTTAAATGTAAATAAGGCTAAATGAATAAAAGAAAAGTTGAACATACATGCTAGCTTTTTTTTGTCTAATTTATAAGGAACGAGAAGCAGGCGGCTTTTGTTATTCCACTCGGGAACAGACGGGACCTTGAGTCATTCTGTGGCGTGTGAGGCGCGAGCGCCCATTGGATAGAGCCCGCTTCCGGAAGTGAGCCACAGGGAGCCCAAATATGGGAAGATGACTTGGAGCGCGCACCCGGAAAGCCTCCAGAGCGCGTGGCTGAATCACTGGCGTCCCCCGCCCCTCTCTGCTGCTGGTGACTCCTGTTAGCTCTGTTTACACACTTAAGTGCATAGTAAAAACCCAATGTATAATTTAGCTTAAACAAAATGACTTGTTTGTAACTATGTGAAATATATATATAAAAAAATAGCAAAAAAAACCCGTATGAACACATATACAATGTAGAAACACTGAGGATCACCAACACTGCCACTAGAAACTAGTAAATATTATGAGACATTCTGGATATTATGTTTCAAGAGGATTTCAATGCACACTGTAAACTTCAGCAGTTCTCCAGCCCAGATTCCAGCATTTACTCTGAACATCGCAGATGCTGAAAATATTTAAGCATTTTCTGATATACAGCACTTTACTAAAGAATTTTTTAACCAATTTAACAATTTTCACATCAACATTGCTACTTAAAATCTTAATAGTACTTTGCTAGAAAGTTCTGTGATTTAATCCTAATTTGTCAACGGAAGACCTTATTTTATGACTAAAAATCTGAAAAGTATGGTGCATAGCTTTCTGCTGCAGCTAAACTACAGAGGTATAATGGTGCCAACATGTTTCACCTGTTTAAGGTGAGATTAAATTATTTGTAAAGGTGGGGGAGAAAGTATTTGCCACACTTCACAATTATGTGCAACTATGTGCTATCAATAAAATGTTACTTAAATTAATAAAGTAAAACAGGGAAAAAAATGGAACCTTATGCTATTTAGGAAGAAGTAATAAGCATAGTACACAACCAAAGCTGGAGGTACAGCTGACAAATTGAATCCATTTTTAAGATTTTTGTTTTGTATTTTTATCTAATTTCTGATAATTAACATTCCTTGCAGCTTCGTAAAGTTGATGAATATTGTTTGGACATCCAGGATGTGACTTGTTATCCCTTAAAGCAGCAGGTTAGATTTGAAGAAGTTCCCACATGAAATACACGAAGAGCATAGTAGCATTTTTGGACTAGTTGCTGGTGCAAATATCTTAGTACACTTGAAATAAGACAAAACTACAAGATTTTCACTATAAACTAGACCAAAAACACTTGAACTAGACTTTTGTGTTTCATTTTCTCCTATAGTTTAAAACAGACTAAATTATAGCCATTTTAACCAATTGATTCCTATTGTGCAGTCAACAAGTAATTAAAGAGGGACAGGCAAAGTTTTTACATCATACAGATGATAACAGTGTTCTAGCTTCCTGGTTTTCCTCTTGCTCCATCTTCTGTAAGCCACAGGTATTATCCAAGTCTTTCACTTCCTGGAAAACACTTTTTCCCCCATGTGGCTGTTGTGGAGATGGGACTGATTTCCAGAGATGGGATCAGTCCTACAGTCTGGTGAGAAGAGAATCAGAGGGAGCCTCTCAGCTGACCAGCGTGCCCTCCTTACCGGCCAGCCTCTGCCTGTGTATGTGGTCCTGCTCCAGTTCCTCGTGGCTGGGGTGCCAGAGCTGGACCAGGATGCGCTCCATGTTGAGGGCGTACATGGTGTGGGAGGGCATCACGCCGCGGTGAACCTGCGCCACACAGATGTTACCCGAAGTGTTAAAGCATCCGAAAGCGTGCTAAAACAGCCCTGTCCTCGTCACTCTAGGAAACTTTAGGTTTACTCTGTCAGTGTGAGAAGACGGAGTAAACTATGACTTGGTAATTATAAGTTATTAGAAGAGATTTTTTTAACTTCATGTAAATCCCAATTAAGCAATTAGCTACTGTCTTAGTCTTGAAAAAGGTTGTCTTAATGCTGATTACATTCAGAGTCGACCCAAAAAAATAAGCAAACTAAGCAGTTGCTTTGGGCCCCCCTAGAGCCTAAATTATATTCTACTCAAGGCCCCATAGTATCTTGAGTCGGCCCTGGTTATTTTTAAAAGTAAAGATAGATAAAAGAAACACTTTCTTCTCAGATGCATTTTTGCTAATCTTCGTACCTTTAGCGCTTCCAGGAGGTCAAACATGTTGATTGGAGGAAGCGGTGCAGGTAGCGTGTCAGAGGAGCAAGCAAGCAAGTGGACGGCTTTTTGCTCGGCGTCGTCGGGGGACACCTGAGGCGGTGGACACGCAGCAAGAGACGCGCTTGGAGGAGGACTTAAAAAGAAAGAAAAAGAAAACACAAAAATAACTAACAAAAGCAGTTGGTTCTGCATCATCATCATGGTGTCAAGAGCTGTCATGTTTTTTTACATATTTTTATCAATCAAATCAGAGCAGTTTTAATCCGTACACTGCTAAATTACATCAACGTGGAAAAAGATTCAACATTACAACAAATAGAAATTTGCGTTTTTTCTGGTGCATTTACAGAAATATCAATTACGGTAATTGGGCCGTATCAAAACCATTTTTTTGGTTTTGATGCGGCCCAAAACCAAAAAAATAAGCATGACGCCCCTGAGTTAACTAGAAAACGTTGGCGCTCTCTACCATTCGCTGACGCCGTGGTACGCAGACAGGCTGTTCTTCAGATAAGGCCGAGGCGTGACGTCGGTGCCGAAGGCGTAGGGGAAGCGCCCGTCACGCAGCCGGTACGCCTTCCTCCGAGTGATCACGGCGGTCAGGACGTCTTTCAAGTGGTGCTGAAATGAGAGTTTGGTGTCAATGCAGGAGCAGGTGGAAAACGGTTTTCGTTGGATGATTTACACCATTGGTCAAAGAAGTCCGATGTTTTGTGGTAAATGTATTTCCAAAGGTGCTACTGGCATGACATTTTCAGCAGGTGTTGGTAAATACCCAAGCAATCTGTACAAAGTGTGACAGGTGAAAAGTTTTGAACACAGGTAACAATAAAACTGAGGAATTCTGGGTAGAACATATTTACAGACAGAGACTGAGAGAACTATGAGATCCTGGCAATCTGAGAGGAGCAACTCAGAGATCCAAGCGGCGCTGCGTAGCTGCAGGGAGTCGATCAGAGCCACGGCTTCTACATCTACATCTTTTATTCATTTTGTCCAGCTGCAGACTGTTAGACTGTCCAATCAGAGTCAGGTATTTTGTAGTTGGTGCTTTTAATCAGTTTTCAGTTAACTAAATTCAAGCCTATGGAACACAAAATGTCACTAAAACCACTGTCCTTCTAAAATCTTTCAGAAAATCGTAAAAATCGCAAGAATCGCATTGAATCGTATCGCCCAACAAATATCGTGATACATATCGTATTGTGACCAGAATATCGTATATTGTATCGTATCGTGAAATTATTGTATCACTACACCCCTAGTCGTTATCATACGATGTTTGTGAGCAGGCGTATGGATGACGAAGGCCCACCTCCACAGCGCAGACCACGGTGCTGATGGCGTCTTCTGTGACGTTGTCCAGCCCCATTTCAAAGGCGGTGACCATCATGCGGGCCTCCAGCTGGCCCCGGGTCGGCAGCAGCAGCGTGTGGGCGCTCAGCCGCAGCTCCTCCTCCTCACCGCCCGCCTCCCGCGGGCTGAACGGCTGCGCTCCGAACAGAGGGTTCTGTGGCTGGAAGCGGTGCTGCGGGGCAGCCAACGCAACATCGCAACAAGACGGTGAGTCAACTACTAAACGTGCAGTGAATCATTCATCACCTGTCCCAGACATTAAAAACAGCCGCTCATGATACAAACAACTGGCTTATCTGAACTGTGACTTCCTCTGAAGTGAATTTGGAAAGAAAAACAAAAAGAAGAAGAAAAAGAAGAAGAAGAAGGAGAAGAAGGAGGATTTACGTCAAATTTCTGCCTGGAGGAACACTTCTTCTTTCCTTTTGACTTGTCAGACTTTGAGGGGCAGCTTTGCCACTGCATGGAACCAGGGCCCTCTAGAGGACAGAGAGGGAAACACAAGAAGCATTAATAACTAATGGAGAGTCGGCAAGCGAGAGAAAACGGTCTTAAAACGGGTTATGACTCATGAACAAAGTAATGGAAAGAGTCTTGTAGTGGCGTCACACAAGTCATGACACACATCTGCAGTCTAAACGGAACTTGGGTGTTAGTTTATTATCTGCAACAAACTACAAATCCCGTACAAAAAAAAGCATACTTGGCACATGCATACATTTTCACTAAATGTTAGAGATATTTGGTTTTCAGGTGAAATCCATGGAAAACAGAAAAAGTTCACACACCAGTGACAGTACAGAATACAAAAAGAGAATTAAAGTAGAACTATACACTTGTGTTTTTCCAAAATCAAACAATATGTCAAGCAAACAACAGTTGTTTGTATGCGACAACAAAAAATCTCAAAGTGTCTCCACGGCGTCCATAGTGTGTCATGAGCTCTTGGTCTTAACAACGTCTCATGTTGTTCACAAGTCGATTTGGGCTGCATTCACACAGCTGGACTTAATGCTCCATTCTGATTTTTTTTTTTTGCGTGGTAGTTCATACCACTGATTGATGGGGCTGCAATCAGACCTTTGCGCGAACAGTTTATGTTCCCAAAACGAGCCAAAGAACTCGATTTCGGCTAGTTGATGTCACACACAGTCGCTCTGTTTCTGAAAGTGATGATGGCTGCCTCAGTTTCAGAATCGATTTTAAAGTTTATTCAGCAACCGGAGACAGCAATAGGATTGTAACAAAAATCATCAGACGAAGGAAGTTGAATTTTAAAAAAAGCCCAAATAATAGAAACGGCGTTTTGTGGAACATTAACTGCAACTTCTGTAGAGAAATCTGTTTGGATGTGTAGCCAGAGCTAAGAGTGGTGGGATTGGGTTGTGATGCGCTCGAATGAAAAAGACTTCTTTCATAGTTATATCTTTCAGCCATCGCTTAAGTCCAGTGGAGAATTATGACGCGCATCGATCATGTAAAAACGAATCTTTCAGTCTCTTTGTATCCGTGTTGCAACCTGGTAATGAAGCTCTGTGGCCACGTCTGTCAGACAACGTCCTGTTTGTGACCTTGCAACGGTAAGGCCCTGGTGATGAGTTGCTAGGCGTCATGTTGGTCTCTTGGATGTCCAAATATGATACGTTTATATTGGCCTATTCATGTAACAGACACCTGGAGTGAATTTTGCTGGTGAGCTCCTTTTTTAGAGAGCAAAGAGTTGTGCAAAACGTGTGCATCCAAAGGTTTATGTTGAAGTAATCTGTAAACTTTATAGCGCGTTTTGGGTCAGTCCTGAAAATTCACTCGAAACCCAAATTTGTGAGCAGTGCTAAATCGACAGCAACTTCAGACGTAGCATTCAGACGAAATGCCTTTGTGTGCAACAGCGGAACAAGAGGGGGTGTCTGGACGGCGACGCAGGTTTGATGTATGGAGGGTATTTCCAAGTTCTCTCCCCGGACTAACCTAAACCGAGACAGATTATGAAACTTATTCAGGCGCCACACGGGTTTAAGGTTACGGATACAGGGGATAAAGTTGGAATTTAGAAGACTAAACACAATCATAAATCTAATCCTGAGATCATTGGAGAGTTTGATTGTTTATACAAACTGCAAAGAACACAACTGATGTTGGACGGGTGAAAAAGAAAGCAAGGCTACTCACTGCCTTATAAAGGTGTCATTTCTAAAGCAAAACACCACCAGAGCAACATGAGAATTAAAGCACCAGCAGATTGGAGATAAACAACAGTTGACTTTATAAAACATCTAAAAGCTTTGCTCTTTTTCTGGTCAGTGAGTTTTACAAATATCTGATTATGGGAAGACTGAAAAAAAAAAATCCAAAAAGAATAAATTGTGGTTATTTCTTATGCATACAAACATTTTCTTCCCAAACTAGCTTGTTGGACACATTAAAAAAAATTCAAATTGGAATCGATCAACTGATTTGAAGGACTTGGTCACTTTCTCAGTTATACTGGTGCAACTTTGTTGAAAATACAAGCTGGAACAAGGTGTGGCTACGACCTCTTGACTGATAACGTTACTATTCAGCTGAATTAAAAAAAAATACTTTATTGATCTCAAAGGGAAATTAAGCATTGTTGGGACTGATTAAATTACACTAATTCCTTCTGTGAGAAGCAGAAAGTATGGCCAAACAGATTTGGGCAATTATTTTTGTTGATGCTATTAAAATTAAAAACCAACATCCTTTGGAAATCAGTTATCCAGTTGACTTTCTGGTTAAACACACCCTGAATTTATTCCATGTTCTCTGCGTACACTGATGATGATAATAGCTAACTAAGCTCTTGACCTTAAGTGATTATCCCAAATAAAGTTTGTTTTTTTTAAAACCAGAAATAAATCAGTTGTTTCTCGATTAAAGAGCTTTGATGTATTTCTTTCGTTGTGTATATATACTGCTAAGCTCAAAATTATTCACACGCCTCTCCTATAAAGAATTAGATGTAAAAATACTTTAATTCAACCAAGACATTTGTTTCTGTTTCACACAGTGTCGAAAGTGAAGAGATTTTTTGTGTGTGCAATGATATTGGTAAATGTTTCAACAGTAGCCGTATAAATATTAAATAACAGCCCAAATTTTTAGAATTGTGTGTCCTGGTGAATTTTTCAATGTGTTCGGAGGTTTTCTGATGTTTCATGTTAATGTCTTAATCAGTTTTATTACAACTCCTAATAATTTTCTGAACAATTCTGTCAGTTTTCTGATGGAAGTGACTGTCCAAACATTATGAAACCAGGAAATGTTTTGCATTTGACAGCATGATCCAAAATGCTTTCAATGCCTTTTATTCTGCGTTGAATAAAATAAGACAGTAATGAATATGATGATGATGATGAGTGCTATGAGAGCTTTGATGAGCATTCCATTAACTGTAGTAAATCTTTTCAACTTTCTAAATGCCACAAAAGTTTTGACCCTAGTCATACAGTTTAAAAGACAGTTATGCCTGTAAACCAGGGCTGCTCATTACGTCGATCGCGCTCGACCGGTCGATCGCGGAAAGGTTTTGGGTCGATCTCAGCAGCAGGCGGCAAACTGATAGCCGCCATGACGCTGAGACCAGAACTTCCTCTTCTGACAAACTTATCAAAATATTCACTAAGATCCTAAACGTTTTTAGCTTCATTAAAA